>JAQZBX010050827.1:0-19550 GCA_029593785.1 Cabassous unicinctus | reverse complement strand
GAGTCTGGGATGGTGATGTCCACTCCACCTCCAGTTGAGAGGGGTCTTATATCCCATGGGGAGGATGGATGGGATTATCCTGCCTGCAGCTGCAGACTCTCTCCACTCCCTGGGATGGCAGTTCTCCATCATCGTCTCCCAGCCAGTTGTCCTGGGTGAGTCCAATGAGCTGTAGAGTAGGAGTTGCTGCTCCACTGAGGTTCCAGGCTGAGCTGGCACATGGACAGCCCAAAGACACAAGTCTCTGGGTGTACACCTACAAACTCCAGCACCAAGTATAGGTTTGAATAGAAGGGACAGATGAGCCATGTGCATGGAAGATATAGTTGAGTTCAACTCTGTCACTCTCAGGAGCACAAACTCCTGAACAGAGAAAGGCCCAGCACAAGACAATGTGTTGGTAAAGAGCAAATTGATAGATCGATTTTACAGACAGATTGCAGTCAAGCTGTCTGATAACAGAGCTTCATGTCTACTTGGGATTGGGCCCATCTCTACTATGATTTATTTAATCTCCCAAGAGTAGTAGAGGGGAAGATAGTGTTCCTTCCTTTTGGGTAAGTTGTACAGAGAGAATAAAGATGCAAACTTGCTAGTGGGCCTTAATAAATTTAGGTGAGAAGAGTAGTATGGGTGACTTTAATGATGAGGAAAATTTAAGACTTCTTGGAAATGTCTGTAATCTTTGGGAGAGTGGTGGGCTTTTTGCAGCTACATGTATATAGAACACACTTTTTTTTTCTGATTAAAGTAGGACTGTTGCAAGATTTGAATATACCTAGATTAATTTTTTCACCTTAGCCTCATTGTCGTTTCAACAAAACTTATAAAAGTAGGTATATTGTTTTCCAGATTTTCCCAGCTTTCTATTTTCCATGTTCTAAAACCAAGTCCAATAAAAAGACTGGGAACATTCTCAATTGAGCTTCCTTCCAAATTCTCATGGGCCCATATCTTTCCACAGCTTACAATATTAATTTATATACAACAATATACTTTATTTTAGTGAAAACTTTGGTGAGTTTAGATAAATGTAAATTTTTGCATAACAACAAAGGATTAAGCTTTAGAATGATATTAAACTGAAAAAACTAAAAGTCCTTGTGGACCCCAAACCTCTCTGAATAACCTGACTCTGGCATTGATTCTTCATTTTGTTTCACTAAACATTGGTGTCCCAGGCTCAAATATTCAAGGGAAATTGCAAGCAACGAGTAGCCTGTGTCTCAGAATGGAAAAAATACAAAAGCATGTTCACAATAACCTTGCTTCCAAGGAATGGCTTATAAAACCCAGAAGCTAGGATGAGTATATGGTAGTCGTACCTTTGCGCCAAAATCATTTCTTGTATTCTAGATTGCTCCTGTTAAGAAAAATGGGCTTTTTCACTCAAGGGTCTGAGTAGGAAAGG
This sequence comes from Cabassous unicinctus, assembly GCA_029593785.1. Taxonomy (NCBI): domain Eukaryota; kingdom Metazoa; phylum Chordata; class Mammalia; order Cingulata; family Chlamyphoridae; genus Cabassous; species Cabassous unicinctus. Next base: position 18,139 of record JAQZBX010050827.1, on the reverse strand, counting down.
GGATTTCTGCTCTCTCTCTCCCACCACCTACTGATTATATCCCCTTCTTTGCTTCCAGGATCCTTTGTGTTTTCACTGCTTACTCTGTGGCTCTGAAGTAGAGGTAACTAACTTCAGTAGAGGGATTTAGATCTTTGTATGACACTCATTTTAGTTTCCTAGGCTGCTCAAAGCAAATGCCATGAACTGTTTTGCCTTAAACAATGGGAACTTATTTGCTCACAGTTTTGAGGCCAGGAAAATGTCCAAATCAAGACATCATCAAGGCAATGCTTTCTTTTCTAAGACCAGTTGCTGGGATCCTTGGTTTCTTTGCCACGTGGCAAGGCACATGGCAGCATCTGCTGGTCTCTCTATTCTCTTCAGGGTTTCCTTGATTTCAGCATCTTGCTTCTGTGGCTTTATTTCTATTTGTTTCAATTCATTCTGCTGATTAAGGACTCTACTAATGGGATAAAGACCCATCCTGAATGAGGTGGGTTACACCTGAACTGAAGAAACCTCATCAAAAGGCTGTAATTACAATGGGTTCACACCCACAAGAATGGATTAGATTTAAGAACAGGTTTTTCTGGAGTACATACAGCTTCAAACCACTACAATGAGGATTTGGTTTGTGAGGTGGAGTGTATTTTTTGCTTAACTCTTGGATCAGGGGAATTCAAACAACTTGTTAATGCTTTATTTATAATAATGAGAAAAGAAACAGCATTAGACATGCAAAAGCATTTCTTCCATAAGCAAGAGAAGCTAGGAGTAAAGCTTAATATTTCCCACTTTTGAAAACTTCCTTGTAAAGCATTCAACATGTGCAGAGGGGACAGAACTTAGGGTAGGATGCAAGAGGAAAGGCAGGGGGTGTGTATTGCACAAGTCCTTTGGGAAAATGCTGGTGTTGCTCAGAACCTGGAAGCATTGAGGAGTGTTTAAATGGCGTATGAGTGGGTGCTTTGGCAGGGCTGTCAATTTTAGCCATACAGTGTGTGGTACCCTACTCCAGAGTGTGACAATCATGTATAATTAAATATGATTGGCACCTCTGTGAGTGGAGTAACACATGACATGTACGACATATGTGATGGCACTGGGGGTGCATTGGAGGTGTTCATGGGCATGCAGAGGGCTGGTTCCCAAGAACACAGGGAACTACCCTTTATCACCTCCATTGTTAGGCTACCTCAGGGAATTCTCTTAGCTGCTTTCTCAGGGGCAAACCTAGGAACTGAGCATCCTAGGAAAATGCCTTCCTTTGATTTTCTTCTGGGATTGGCATCCCTTTTTTCCAAATTTGCCTGATGAAAGTGGGAATAAATCTTTCAGGGTGGTCATGTTGTTCCCTCTGTCTATGCAGTATTGTTCTCTTTTGTGGAACATATTCTCAACCCCAAACTCCAAATCTTTAACCTGTCTCATCTATCAGCACCCCTCTTTTCAAGGATTTTCTTTTGGCCTTCCTAAATTCCTTCCTGCTTCTCAGCTCCTTACCCTCCTGAAGCCTTTCAGGCATTGAAGTCCCTTCTGTCTTCATGGGCCTAGAAGATCCCCATTCAACAAGTTGTAAGTGGTTATGCCTAGCACACAGAAAATTTTACTCTTTGATATAACCTTATTTTGTTACTTTTTAAAAAGTTATCATTTGTTTTGTGGATGGGGAAGCAAATTGAGGATGGTAAGCACCATATGCCTGGACACCATCACATGGAAAGGTTTCTGGAGAGCAAAACACGTATCCCTGTTGGACAAGTGCATATAACCTGGTTCCTCCCTCCCTTAATTCTGATCAGGGAGTTAAGTTTTAAACTGCTCTTTGTCCCATTTTTTCTATGTTAATAAGCCATGTGTATCATGCTACTTCTAGCCTTTGGAACATTTTAATAACCAAGAGGAGGGATCTTGCTTTCTCTTGTACTTTACTATCTTGGCCATTCTCCCTCTGTATACTGATCACAGTGTTTTGATTAGGTTTGACTTTGCATTTTTTGGTCTATTTTTTGTATATTTTAGGTGTATTTTTTGGGAAACATGCTTTTTTGGATGTTTTATTGTGGAGTGGGGTTTGTATGTTTTATGAGCTTTCTTATTTGCATTTTATTTATTGAGTGCTTGGTTGCTGTTGTTTTGTCTGTTCTTTAAAACACCTGGGATATAAAACAGTCCCACATCACAAGCCTTCCCTGACTTCCAGTTAGTGTCACAGGACTTTCTTTAGAATACTGATAATGGGAAATAGGCATTTAAAACCAGCATAATATAAATCTATTAATTTATGGCTTAGAATTTTATGGGATTTGAAAAATGCATGTAATTGGCCTTCCAACATCAAGAATGTGATACAGAAGATTTCATCATCACAGCAGTCCCAAGAGAATCCCCATTTGATCCTAATCCCTGATAGTCACTCATATGCTTTCCATCCTTGTATTTTACATTTTCCACAATTTCATATAAATACAACCATGCTATATTTGTCTTTTGGGTCGGGATCCTTTCAAATAACAAATGCATCTGAAAATCATCCATATTTTTGCATGAAATACCAATCTGTTATTATTTTTGCTTAGAATTCCAGTCATAGGTGAAAGATATATGGGTTGTTTTCCATTGTTGGTATTTATGAACAAGGTTGCTGTGAACCTTTGCATACAGATATATGTATGCACACAAGTTTCATTTTACATGTAAAAAGAGCGAGGTATGGGATTGTTGAGTCACCTGGTAAGTGTATGTTTAAGTTAAAAAAAAACAAACCAAAAAACCTGATTTCAAGAATGAGTTTGGTCTTCTGTGTTGCTGCGAACAATGTATCAGTGATCCATTTGTTTAAATCTTCACCAGCAATAATATTAAAAGTGTTTATTTTCTTGGGTTGTTTTTTCAAGCCATCGTATCTTGTATGCAGATTTACATCATTATGGTTTTAATTTGAATCTCCTTATTGAAAAATAATGTTGAAAATCTCTTCGTATACTTATTTGTTGTGCAAGTATTTTTTTGTCGAAGTGTCTTTTGAAATCTTTTTCCCATTTCTATTTAGTTGTATAATTTATTATTATTCAGTTTTTAGAGACTTTTATATATCCTGATTCCAAGTTCTTAGACAAAAGTGTGATTTGAAAATATGTTTTCTGTCTGTGCTTTGTTGTGTTTGTTCCCTCAACAGTGTGCTGTGCAAGGAAAAATGTTCAATTTTGAATAAGTGCAATTTATCATTTAAAAAAATTTATGGGCTGTACTTTAATGCCATATTTAAGAGTTGCTCTAATTAGATATATTTTTAATCATCTTTATGTTTCAGCACTTTAATATGTCTTCCCACTGCCTTCTGGCTTCCATTGTTTCTAATGAAAGTCCACTGTTAATCTAATTGAGGATCTCTTGTATGCAATGAGCCCCTTGTTACTTGCCGATGTCAAGATACTATCTTTAAATTGGGTTTCATCTGTTTGAATATAATGTTTCTCTGTCTAGATCTTTTTTCATTTATCCTACTTGGAATTCATCACTCTTCTTGAATGTGTAGATTAATGTTTTTCATCAAATTTGGGAAGTTTTCAGCCATTTATACTTCCAATATTTTTCTTCTCCATTCTCTCTCTCCTCTTCTTCTGGTAATCTCATTATGAGTATTTTGGTACACCTTCTCATATTTCACTTTTCTCTGATGCTCCAGTCCTTTTTATTCCTTTAACTCTCTGTTCTTTGTAAAGCATAATTAACATCAATTAATCTTCACTGATTCTTTCTTCTGCTAGTTCAAATCTACTATCAACTGCCTCTAATGATATTTCCATTTAAGTTATTGTAATATTTTTTATGGTACCAGGGTCGGGGAATGAGCCCGGGCACTCGTATGTGGGAAGCAGGTGCTCCACCACTTGAGCCACATCTGCTTCCAGTTATTGTAATTTTAAACTACAGGACTTCCATTTCTAAATAATTGTACCTCTTGATTGGCATACACTTTTCATAAGACATTTTCAGCCTACCTCCCTTTACTTTTCTAAGCATGGTTTGTTTAGGTCTTCGAAAATATTTATAATGGTTGCTTTAAAGCAGGGCTTCTTAACCTTTTTTGTTCCACGGACCCCTTTGCCAGTCAGGTGAAAAACATGGGCCCTTTAATAAGTCCACACTATACTGTGTACTATTTAATAAATATATCACACTCGCACCAACACTTCCCTACAAAAATAATGTTTTTTGAATTTCAATTCAAGCTCACAGACCCCTGGTTAAGAGCCCCTACTTTAAAGTCTTTATCTGTTAAATAGGATATCTGGTCTCTTTCAGAGGCAGTTTCAGTTGTATGCTTTTTTTCCCTTTTCTTTGCGTGTATGGAATTTATTTGTTGAAAACTGGGTATTTTAGAAAATATATTGTAACATCTCTGGATACTGTGCCATCTTCCTGAGGATGGTTGTTGTTGTTTGCTTCTTTGTTTATTGACTTGGCTATGCTATTTTGGTGATCCCTACTTCCCCTGTAGTGTTTAGCTGCTTATGTTACTGTTCAGAACATAGCCTTGGTCATGAACACAGTCATCCTGAGATGGCAGTGATTTTTGTGTGGGTCTCTTTAACTGTTTCTTTTTCTGACTTTTCTGTTAAGCTGTGTACCTCTGTTGGTATCACACTAAGTAGTTAGGCTCTGCTAAATGTAGTCTGATTATGCTATGATTTCTGACAGTGCCCTGGAGATAAAATCATTCCAGAGTTGTTTCCAAATAAATTCAGGTCTCTTTGTATAAGTAATTTCTGAGGCAAATCCTTGAAATTTATTTTGATAGCAGGAGGGTTTTTATTAGTGTTCTGTTTCCCTGTTACTCTATGGTAAACTAGCTGGCTTATGGTTGAGCTTGCTGCTCTCATGGAGCTACCAGTCTCCTCTTAATTGCATACAACCAAAATCTACCTTGTTTTTGAGAGTGCCATAAGATTTTAACTTCCCCACATTCTCTTCCAAATAGAGACACTTTCTTTGGGGTGAGCTTTGGTGCTCTCAATTTTTATAGCCATCCTTACCCACTGGGTAAAAATTCCCAGTCACTGCTGTGGAGCTGGGGTAGGAGCAGTGGTCCAATTCTCTCACAGTGGCACTCCTTATTTATAAGCTGGGTGCTGATGGTGGCAGTAGATTTTGGTTTTCTCAGGTTGCCTCACTCTGTAGATCTTCTCTCTGATGGTGAAGCTGGGGGAGGGCTATGAGGGACTCATTATTCTCATCTTGCTGAGCCTGGAGTAGACCTTCTACCTTATGGTATGGAGCTGGGTGGAGGAATGGAGACCATGACCTCTTATTACACTCCCGTGGTATTTAGTCTCTGCAACACAAAGCTTGGGGGACAGGCATTAGAAATGCTGGTGGCCTGCTTCTCCCAGGGAGATACTGTTATTCTTGATTGTTTGATTGGGAGAGAGAGAACTCCTTCCTCTTGTCACACTTGCCAATGAGGAGCTTTCGTCACCCTTAGTTAGGGTCAGAGCAAGGGAGGGAGCAGGTTGTAGCTTAAGTGCCACAGACTCTGGTTGATCTTACTATGTTTAAATTGATTTTTTGAATTTGTGTTTCCTCATTTGCTGTATGCCTTGAGGACAATTTCTAGAGATTTTAAATGAATTTTTAAGATAGTTTTCATTACTAATGATTGTTTCACCAGCAAATTGTTCTACAGAGCTCCTTACATAGTCACAATGTAAAGTTGAATTCTCTTTAGGATTTTATTATGATTACTAATTTTGATTGATTTTTGAGCATTGAAATAGCCTGTCATCCCTGGACTAATTGACACTTTGTTGTGATATATTATTATTTTATAAATTTCTATATTCAGTTTGCTAAGATTATTGTTAATGATTTGTTCATCTATGTTCATGTTGGATATTGACTTGTTGACTTCCTTTCTTATATGTTTTTATCTGGTTAAAGCTTTAGGGTAATGTTGGCATAATAATAAGTTGGGAGTGTTCTTTATTTTTCTATTTCTTTGAAGATATTTTTAAAAGGTAGTATTTCTTTCATAAATGTTTGGTAGAATTCACCAGCAAATCCCTTGGGCATGGAGTTTTTTTTTTTCTTTAGTACATGTAAGACTACTCAGGGTATCTTTTCTTCTTGGGTGAGTTTTGCAAATGTATGACAGTTCTGCAATGGCTCCCTGGTGAAGTGAATTTCTTATAGAGAGCATAAGGGTGGGTCTTGATTTGTTATCCTATCTGGAAATCTCATTATTTTAATTGACTATTTGATCATTAACATTTGATGGGATTATATAATGGTTCAAATAAAATGTACCATGTTGCTACATTTCTAGTTCATCTCTGTTCATTTCCCATATTTTTTTGAATTTTTACATTTAGTTGAGTGCTTTTATGATTCTTATTTCCAATTTTGATTTGTTATTTATCATTTTTTTTAAATTGAGGAGGGTTTATCTTCAAATACTCACATACTGCTATATGTGTGTATACATATACATGCGTAATTAAAGTGTATTCCCCATACTTTATTCTTTTATTATTCATATTCCTCCATCACACTATTTTATTTGTATTTTTTTAAATAATTTTTTTATTTTTTTTTAAAAGATACTTAGATTACATAAGTGTTACACAAAAGTTATAGGGATTCCCATATGCCCCACCTCCCATACCTCCCACAACCTCCCGCATAAACATCCTTCATTAATGTGGCATATCACCTGCAATGGATATACACATCCTGGGGCTTTGCCATTAAGTATGTACCATAGTTCACATTGTATACCACACTCTCTCTCACACAGTTCTGCATGTTATATGATGGTATAAAAAGGCCTATATCTGTCATTGTAATGTCACTCAGGACAATTCCCAAGTCCCGAAAAAGCCCCTGTCTTACAACTGCTTTTCCCTCTCCCTGCCCCCAGAGCATCCAGTGGCCACTGGCTCCACCTCAATGTTGTAATTTCTCCCATTGCTTGAATCACAATATGTCTATAACAGGATACCAGTAAGTCCACTCTAGTCCATAGCTCTTTCCCCAATCCTGAGGAGTCTGGGATGGTAATGTCCACTCCACCTCCAGTTGAGAGGGGGCTTATATCCCATGGATAAGATGGATGGGATCATCCTGCCTGCAGCTGCAGACTCTCTCCATTCCCTGGGATGGCCGTTGTCCATCATCATCTCCCCGCCAGGTGTCCTGGGTGAGTCCATTGAGCTGTAGAGTAGGAGTTGCAGCTCCACCGAGATTCCAGGCCCAGCTGGCACATGGACAGATTAAAGACTCCAGTCTCTGGATGTACACCTACAAACACCAGCACCACGTATAGATTTGAATAGAAGGGACAGATGAACCATGTGCAGGGAAGACATATTTGAGTCCAACTCTGTCACTCTCAGGAGCATAGATTCCAAAGTAGGGCCCACTGATAAGGCACCAAACCCCAGAGCTATCTTCCCTGACATAGGACCTGGGTGTCTCCAGAGCCCTCAGGAGCCCCTCTATTTGGGGTAATATCCACTTTGGAAGCCTATCAGGACCTACTGAGATGTGCATAAGCGTTACCTCTGGGATGACCTTCCAACTCACTTTGAAGTCTCTTAGCCATATGAACTCATTTGTCTTTACCTTTCCCCCCTTTTATTTGAGGTCTTTTTCCAGTTGTATTGCCAGTTGGCGCTTGGTAGTAATCCCTCAGTGCCAGGGAGGCTCATCCCCAGGAATCATGTCCCACACTGGGAGGAAGGTAATGCATTCATAGCTGAGTTTGGCTTAGAGAGAGGCCACATTTGAGCAACAAGGAGGCTCTCAGGAAGCAACCCTTAGGCACCCCATAACAATAGGCTAAGTTTCAATTTCAAGAGCAAAGACTCATAAGGCTAGTCATCAATAACAAGGGCCAATCAGTGGATCATCCTCCTTTGCCAGACACTGCCTCTGCACTTGGGGGACTGTTGCTGCTCCCTTGGAGAATGTGGATGGGAATTCAGTATTCAATCATTTATTGAGTGATTCTCCACCTACTGTGTCCATGCCCCATGAACATTTGAACAATTTTATATACCTTCTATGTATGTTCATGTGAACTTCCTCCCATGCACCCCATCACTGACACCCCCCACCAACAATCCTCTCCTACCCCAGTTGTAACCCTTCTGTGATCCAAAGCTTCTTTAAAGATGAAGCTAATACAATAGCCAAATACAATTAATAGGAAAATGAAATAATAATGATAAGTTTAAATGTAAGAGATAAAATACATGAAAAGTTAAAAAAAACTAAAAATAAAATTAAATTAAATGATTGGGATATTCAAAAAAGTGAAAGAAAAAAATAAAAAAATTTTTTTGGACATTTTGCCTTTTATCACTGCAATATCTATTAGTATTTTTATATATTTATTTGTAGATATGGATTAAACCAGAATGTTTGTTTTTTTGCTTTAGAGTCAGTTATCTTTTAGCTCAATTAAAATGAAGACTGGGATTTCAAGGTGGATGCTTTTCTACTCACAAAACAAGAGGAACTGTCAGTACAAGAACAATGCACCTGGGTTATATCACTTTAGTCTTTCTCCCTAGTTTATAGCATGCTTAAAACACCCACATTTATTATACATACATACAGTTTAAGCCATGAACTGTCCACTTCAAACAACTCTCTGACTTAACATTCTCATAACTAAAGACAAGTGTAAAGAGATGCAGGACTTTTTTCTTTGTTGTCCATTGTGCTAGTTTTCCCTTTTGACTCATTAACCTTTCATATATAGAAATAATCACTTGCAAGACATAGCTGAGGCATAAATAATTACCAGTCAAAAGTGCATCAGAGCTGGAAGAGGTCATGGGGATTTATCTATGACAAACTTCTGATCACCAATCAGATACTTGAGTAACAAATAGCTCAGGTCTAGTTATAGAAAATGTGAAAATTGTAACAGTTGTGTGAGATCGGAACTTGGCTCATTTTTTTAGGCTATTGAAAGAAAAGATGACTTTGAATACTGGAGGACTTGGCGAGGTCCAGTTTAAATGTACTTTCCTTGAATCTTCCTTTATTTCTCTATGGAAATTAATTTCTCCAAGAGTGTCTTCCTAAAGCACCTTTCCTTCCTCTCCTCAAGCACTTAAATAAATTGGATCCCATTCTCTTAGACTATGGATAGTTAGGAGTCTGCTAATATCATTCAAATACCCTCTTACATATTTTTTCAGGTTCAGTTGATCAATGAAAGGTCAGAAGGCCAGCCTGAGTCTCAGAATGGAAAGGTGAAAAAATATAATATTGTCAACAACCGGGCCTCTGATGAAAGGCTGAGTGACTATAGATCTGAGAGGAAGTAAAGGGCAACCATAAAATCTAAGCCTATCTCTCTTTGGTAATTGAACAGTGAAACGTTAAATTTCAGTAATAATTATCCCTGACCATGATGAATCCAGTTCAGGGACTTATCCATATGGTTTCTTGTCTTATAGTGGTTGCAGCTGCCTGGTAAACTAATAATGTCCATGCCCAGGTGAATATAATTTGCTACCTTCTACCCACCTAAAACCAGTTCATTTTCCTGATGGCTCATGCTTATGCCTCTGCATTTATACTAGAATGAATAGACAATGGTCCAGCATAAGAACACAGGTAGGTAAGAGTGAAGGCTAAATTGTATGGACAAATTGCAGTCAAACTTTCTGAAAACAGAGCTTCATCAGGTCTACAGTGTCTACACAAGCTTGGGCCACTCTCTATTATGATTTATTTTATTCCCCATGGAAAATACTGAGGAAATTAGTGCTTCCTCATTTGTGGCAATCTACACAGAGAGAATAGAGATGTGAAGCAGCCAGTGGTCCTTAAGATATTCAGCTGGGAAGAGGGGTATGGGATCCAATAATGATGAGACAATCAAAGTCTTAGAAATGCTGAAACTCTTTGGGAAAGTGTGGGGCTTCCTACAGTTATCTGAATATTAGACACAAAATGTTTTCCTACTAAAGAAGGAAGATTTCAAGACTTGAAGAATTCCAGGTGATTTCTTTCACCTTACTCCTCTGTTGTAACAATGGAAACTTATAAAACTAGGCATCATGTTTCTCAAATTTTTTCACCTGCTTTTCCCAAGTTTTAAATTCTAAATTAAAGTCTAAGACTTTCAATCTTATCACCTGAACTTCCTTCCCACTTCTCCTAGACAAGGGGTTCTTAACAAGGGGCCCATGAGCTTGAATTTAAATAAAAAACAACGTTATTCTTGTGGGGACATGTTGGTGTGGATGTGATATATTTATTAAATAATACACAGTATATTGTGGACTTAATAAGGAGTCTGTGGTTTTCACCTGACTGGCAAAGGGGTCCATGGAACAAAAAAGGTTAAGAACCCCTGTCCTAGACCTTTTTTTCAATATATAGGTTAAGAAAAAAATTCATATACAATAATGTACACTTGTTTTAATGAAGAATTCTGTGAGTTTAGATAAATGCAAAATTGATGCACCAATGAAAACATGTAGATGTAGAATAATACCATCACACAGATAATCCTACATGCCATTTTGGAGAAAAATATTCTTCATTGTTCAGTCTCTAGCATCTATTCATTATATTTGTGTCCCTATAGTTTTGTGTCCAGCATCAGATTGTCAAGGGAAATGCAGGTACCACATGACATATGACTCAGAATGGAAAAATGCAAAAACATGCTCCAAACAGCATTCCCTCCAGTGAAAAGCTTACAACACCCAGGAGCTGAGAGGAGTATAAGGGTATCCCAAGGCACCAAGTTCATATTCTGTAGTGTACCTCACACTTATTAGTAAAATGGGCTTTATTTCAGTCTAGAGTCTGAAAAGTAAATAGGATTTTGCTGTCTCATCCCACCATCTACTGATTCTCCCCTTCTTTAATTCTAGTCTCCTGTGTATTTTCTCCACTTATTTTGATGTTCTGGAGTTGAGGTAAGTAATTCAATTAGAGGGACTCAGATCTTTGGGTGACAAGGTTGGGGTTGGTGAGATGGAGTCTATCTTCTAATTCATCATTGGATATGGAGATGCAAACCAATTGATAATGTGCTATTTATAATATTGGGAAATGGAAAAAGATAAAGAATACTAGGATATTTTTTCCATGAACATGAGAAACTAGGAAGAGGTCTCAATGGTCCTGATTTCTGAAAACTTCCATGTAGACCCTTCAACTTTCACAGAGGGAATAGCATCCAGGGGGAAGAATGGATGGGGAAAGGCAGTGGGTTGGGTACTGCACAGTCATTTGGAAAATGCTGATGCCACTCACAGCCTGAAGTCATTGTAGGGTTGTTTGGAAGGTGCATGAGTTGTTGTTTTGGCAGGGATGCCATCTTTAGCCATGCTGTGTGTGGTGCCTTACTCCAGAGAGTGGCAATCAAGTATAATTAAATATGATTGACACCCCTGAGAGTGGAGTAACACATGACATGTACAACATATGCAATGGCTTTAGGGGTGTTCAAGGACATGCAGAGGGCTGGTTCCCTAAAGCACATGGAACTATCCCCTGTCAGTCCCCAGTGCCGGGCTACCTCAGTGAACTGTCTTACGTGCCTTCTCCAGGCAAGACCTAGGAACTGAATGTAAGAGGAAGAAGCTGCCATCGAGTTTCTTCTGGGACTTATTTCCCTTTTCCAAAGTAGCCTGACTGAAATGGGAACAAGCCTTTCTGTATGGTCATGATGTTCCCTCTGTCTTCAGAATATTTTTCCTTTTTCTAGAACCTATTCTAAACACCACCCCACAAATCCATTAATCTATCAGCTCTCCCACCTTTCTCAAAGCTTCACTTTAGGCCTTCCTAAATTCCCTCCTGCTACTCATAAACTTACCCTGCCTGAAGCCCAACATCTTTTGTCTCCCAGGTATTGAAGCTCCTACTTTCTCCACAGGACTAGAAGCTCCCCATTCACCAATTTATTAGTGGTGATGCATGGTGCCCAGAAAATTTTACTCTTTGATATAACTTAATTTTGTTACTTTAAAAAATTTATGTATGTTTTGTTTTTGTGGAGGGAAGTGAGTTGGGGCTGGTCAGTACCGTATGCCTGGGTTCTATCATCAGGACTGTAAATATGTCTAGGGAGCAAAATACAGATCCTCATGTTGGAAAAGGGTAGATAACCTAGTGCTGAAGCTCAAAGAATTTTGACTGCCTGGTATTGAAGTCCTTTCTTTTTTCATGACCTATAAGATATATATTCTTTTGAAATACCTTTGAATCTTCCATAGATCACTAATTTTGGTAAGTTTTTCATAGTACTTAGATATGATTTTTACTCTTTGATGTGCTTTTCTTTTGTTTTCCATCCTTATATTTTTCTTTTCCAGAATGTCATATAAAGGCAATCACACAATACATTGCCCTTAGGTCATGCTCCTTTCACATAACAAAATGCTTTTGAAATTCATCCATATTTTTGTGAATTTGGAATCATATATTGTGGCATATCTGTATTAAAACGCCATATGTGTCATCCCACTTCAAGTTTTGGAACATCTTAGTTCAGAAGAAGAGGGGAATTGTTCATTCTTGTCCCTTACCATTTGGCTCCTCTACCTATGTAGTGGTCACTGTGCTTTGATTTTGGTTAGCTTTTGAGATTTTTTTCTTTTTTATATTTTGTAATTTGGTTTATTTTTTGACGGGAAACACTCATGCTTTTTGGATTTTTCTGTATAGATTGTGACTGCAAAATGTGCTTTTTGCATGTTTTCCTCCTTTCATTTTGAGTCAATGATTGCTTGTTTGGGTTGTTTTGTGTGATTCTTAATGCAGCTCAGATATAAAACTGCTGCAAGCTTCAAGGCTCTCCCTGACTTCCAGATTGTGTCAAGGAGACAGAACTTTTTTAAGAATACTTATTATGAGAAATATGCATTAAGAAAATAACAGTGTAAATCTATCATTCATGCCTTAGAGTTCTTTAGGCTTTGAAAATGCATACAGTTTATCCACCACCAAGGATAGGCAGTGTTGTGGGTGATGCATGGTTATTTGGAAATCTGCTGGTGACTATTCACAGCTTGGAAGCATTGGAGGGTGCTGAAAGGTGCATGACAAGGTGTTTGGCAGGGCTGCCATCTTCAGACATGCTGTGTGTGATACCCTACTCCAGAGAGTGGCAGTCAGGTATAATTACAGATGATTGACACCTCTGCGAGTGGAGTAACACATGACATGTATGGCATATGTGACGGCATGCGGGTTGCATTGAGGTGTGTGACAGTTTGAAGTGAGGCGTGACTCTGATTGAGTCTCCGCCCTCTTGCTGGGTCTTATATAAACAGAGACGCAAAGAGAGAGACACAGAGAAATGAAGCTGCTATTTTTGATCTTGCCATGTGAGAAAAGACTCAAGGATCTTCAGCAGCCTAAGCTTAAGCCCAAAGCCCCCAAGAGGCTGGGCCCATGGAGCAGCTCAAGGTTGAAGAGACGAGCCATATGCTTCATAGCCTACTGCTCAACTCGGGAAGAAATCGGAGCAGATGAGACTGAGAGAGGAGGCCCAGACAGAGCCAAACCTGATTGTCCACATCTAGGCTCTGGGAGATGGTGAGCCCAGAGGGGAATGCAGGGAATTTGACAGAGATCAGCTGCCATCTTGCTCCCCACGTGGCAGGACACCATTATCACCAGTAGCTGACTTTGGTAAGAAAGCATATTTGATGGGGCCTTGATTTGGACATTTCAGGCCTTGGAACTGTAAGCTTTTGCCCCTAATAAATTTACCATTATGAAAGCCAACCCATTTCTGGTACTTTGCATCGGCAGCCCTTTGGCAAACTAAGACAGGGTGTTCAGGGACAACCTATATAGAGGACTGCTTTCCCAGGAACACAGGCATGCCCACAGTGCTGGTGCCTTCTCAGAGGCAAGACCTAGGAACTGAGCATCCCAGGAAAAAGCCTCACATTGAATTTTCCCTGGGATTCATTTCCCTTTTCCCAAAATCGACTGACCAAAATGGGAACAAGACTTTCAGGTGTTCCTCTCTGTCTGTGGAATATTTTTCCTCTTTTCAGAACTTATTCTCAACTCCAACCCTCAAATCCGTTAACATGTTCTCACCATTTTCAAGACTTCTCTTAAGGCCTTCCCTAATTCCCTCTTGCCTTCAGAAACTTTCCCTGCCAAAGCTCCAAAGAATTTTGACTGCCTAATATTGAAGTCCTTTCTTTTTTTCATGGCTATAAGATATGCATTCTTTTGAAATACCTTTGAATCCTCCATAGCTCACTAATTTTAGGAGGTTTTCCATAGTACTCAGATATGATTTTTACTCTTTGATGTGCTTTTCTTTTGTTTTCCTTCCTTATATATTTTTTCTTTTCCAGAATGTCATATAAAGGCAATCACACAATACATAGCTCTTCGGTCATGCTCTTTTCACATAACAAAATGCTTTTGAGATTCATCCATATTTTTGTGTAACAATATTATGGTGTTTTTTTTTTATTCCTGAGTGTATTCTAGTCACAGGTGAAGTCCATCTGGGTAATTTCCCATTGTTGGTGATGGGATAAATCTGTTGTAAACCTTAGCATACAGGTATAAGTTTCATTTCATTTACATAAATAGCTAGGAGTGGGATTGCTGGGTATCCCATGGAAAGATCATGTTTAAATTTATAGAAAATTGAAAAAAAAACTGTTTTCCAGAATAGCTTTACAATTTTGCATTTCTTTTAACAATCTATAAGCATCCAATTCCAAATTCCTCACTAGCACTTGGTATTCATTTTTTTTTTAGCCAAACTTTAATTCGGATTTATCTTTTTGTGGTTTAAACATGAATTTCCTTATGGACTGATGATGTTGAGTGTCTTTTCATGTAACTATTTGCCATTCTTATGTCTTCTATGTGAAGTGTTGTTGAGATACTTTTCCAATTTTATTGGATTGCTTGATTTCTTATTACTGAGTTTTCATAGTTTTTAATATATTCTAATTACAAATCCTTTGACACAAACGTGAATGGCAAATATTTTCTCTCAATCTGTGGATTGTTTTCATTCCAATAACAGTGTCTTGTGTAGATCAAAGTTTCCAATTTTGGTAAAGTGTAAGACATCTTTTATTTTAAGGGCTGTGAGTATAATGCCTTATCTAAGAGGTTTTTTTTTTTTTGTCTTATATGTATGGTTCCTCACTGGCAGTCCTTTTCTTTCAATACTTTGAATAGGTCATCTCACAGTCCTCTGGGGAACATTCTACTAGGTATTGGCATTTCCCTTCATAAACTGAGTCATGAAAAAAATGTAGGGAACAAATATTGTGAATGGATCCCACAGTCTGAGAAATGAGGGACTGAGGCAAGGATGGCCAACAAGGTGGGGCTCCCTCACCACAACCTCATCTCTTCCAGGGTGAAAAGGGCCTCACTATTCTCAGTCAGCTACAGTGGGGATAGGATTAGGAAGAGGGCTCCAGAACTCTTGCCATACACCCCTGTTATAAAGCATATGCAAAATGAAGCTGGAGTAGGGGGCAAATGAGAAGTGCTGGTGGCATGTAATGCATAGAAAGGCTCAGAAAACCCAGGATCTGAGAGAAGTATAAAGGCATCCCCAGGCACCAAAATCAATTTCTTTATTGTACATCACTCTTGTTAAGTAAAACGGGCTTTCTCATGCCAGGGTCTGACAGATAAATGGCAGTCTTGCTTTCTGCCTCCCACTACCCAATGATTATTCTCTCCTTTTTCACTTCCAAGATACTCTGTGTTTTCACTACTTATTTTAGGTTTTGGAGGGAGGTAAGTAAGTCGGGCAAATGGACTTAGACCTTTAGGTGACAAGGGTAGGACTGTGAAATGAAGTGTATTTTTGGCTTCATTATTGGATCTGAAGCATGCAACTATTTGTTAATGCTTTATTTAAAATAATGGGGAAAAGAACAGGATAAGGCATGCAAGGTTATTTCCTCCACGAGCAACAAACAAGGAGGAAGACTTAATGGTCTGCAGTTCTGAAAACTGGCAAGTAAAACTTGTAATATTTTAGGAGAGAGCAGCACTCAGGGAGGGATGGATAAGGAAGGGCATTGAGGTGGGTGCTATGCTGGTCCCTTGGACACATGCTGGTGGACACTCACTGCCTGAAAACTTTGGAGCGTGTTTGAAAGGTGCACACATGAGTGTTTGGCAGGGCTTCCATCTTCAGACATGCTGTGTATGGTACCCTACTCCAGAGTGTGGCAATCATGTATAATTAAATGTGATTGGCACCTCTGTGAGTGGAGTAACACACAACATGTACAACATATGCGATGACACTGGGGGTACATTAGGGTTGTTCAGGTGCATGCAGGGACTGGCTCCTTAGAGCATAGGTACATTCTCCATGCACCCCCAGTGCTGGGCTTTTTCAGGCAATGCTGTTATCCACCTTCTCACAGGCAAGACCTAAGAATTGAGTTTCCCATGAAAAAGGCTCCTGTTGAATTTTTCTGGAATTCATTTCCATTTCTCCAAAGTTGCCTGACTGAAATGCAAATCAGACTTTAAATGTGTCGTGGTGCTCCTCTTTGTCTGTGGAGCATTTTTCCGTGTTGCAGAACCTATTCTCAACTCCAACCCCCAAATCCCTTAACTTGTTATCACCTCTCAGCTCCCCTCACCATTTTCAAGGCTTCTCTTTAGGCCTTCTTAAGTCCACCCCTGCTTCTCAGAAACTTACTCTGCTGTAATCCAAAGTATTTTTACTGTCTAGTATTGACACTTTTTCTTTCTTCATGGCCTATATGATACTTATTCTCTTGAAAACATCTTTGATTCTTTTGTAGGCTACCAATTTATTTGGCTTATACGTAATGCCGAGATATGATTTTACCCTTTGATATGAATTTATTTTGAAATTTTAAAAAGTTATGTGTCTTTTGATTTTGCTGAGAGGAGCATATTTAGGATGTAAAGCACCACAAAGCTGAAATGGAGAGGTATCTGGAGAGTAAGACACAAATTTTATACCCTTGTGTTGGACAAGGGTTGATAGCATTGTGCCTTCCTCTTGTGATTCCAATCAGACATAAGAGTTGGAAATAGCTCTTTGTGGCATTTTGACTGTGTAAATAATCCATATGTATCACCTTACTTGGAACTTCTAGATAATTTATGTTATCAGCAGGAAGAAAATTGCTCTCTTTCATCTCTTGCCATCAAACCGCTTGTTATTGTTTGAATTCTGTCACCCCAAAAGAGATATATTGATGTCCTAACCTCCAGTGCCTTGCCTCTGGCTTTATTTGGAGATAGGGTCGTTTCAGATGGAATTAGTTAAGTAAAAATAAGTCCAAACCAGATTAGAGTAGACTGCAATCCAATATACTTGGTGTTCCTATAAGCAGGGGAGAATTGGACACAGTAGACAGATGCAGGGGTGAACCTCATGTGACAACTGAGACAGAGATTAAAGCCTAAGGATTGCCAGCAATATACCAGAATCTAGGAAGAAACAAGGAAAGATTCTTCCTTGCAGATTTTGCACATTTAGTCGCAGAGCTGGGAGACAATAAATTTCTGTTGTTTTAAGCCACCTAGAAAACTTGGTGGTACCTTGATACCACATCCCTGGGAAACTTTGCTTTACCTATGTCTATTGGTCCCAGTGCTTTGATTGTGATTTTATTTCAAGGTTTTACAAAAATTGTTGTCATTTGGTTAATTTTTTGTTTTATGCCCCAAGGCCCTCTTTGACTTTCAGAAAATGTAACAAAGACAGAATTTTCTTCTGGGGCCACTGATCCTGAAAATCAGCATTTAAAAAATTAACCTATAGTTAAACTCTCCTTTCATGGTGTACAGTTCCATGGGTGTCTTAGTTTCCTAGGCTGCTCCAGAAAATACCATGAAATGGGTTGGCTTAAACCATGGAAATTTACTAGTTAACAATTTTGAGGCCGAAAAATTGTCCAAATCAAGGTTTCATCAAAGTGATACTTTCTTCCCAAAGACCTGCTGCCAGCAATCCTTGGTACTTAGCTCACCACATGGCAAGACACACGGCAGTGTCTGCTGGTCTCTCCTTTCTCTTCTGGGTTTCATTGATTTAACCTTCTTAATTCTGTGGATCTCAATCTCTCTCTCTCTCTCTCTCTCTCTCTCTCTCTCTCTCTCTCTCTCTCTCTCTCTC
>JAQZBX010050826.1:0-19554 GCA_029593785.1 Cabassous unicinctus | reverse complement strand
CTTTCTCGGTGGTAAAATAGAGATACCACCTTGCCTTTTTGGTGAAGACCATGAGCCTTGGATGGAAGGCATTTGAGCCATGGTGTGCTAGACAGACCTTGCTCAATAAATTGTAACCAAGGTTTTGTTGGTCCTCTAGTGGTGGTTCTCTGTACCCAGAGCCCCGCTTTCAGCACGGCCTCTGGAAAGACCCATCCCAGGTGCTGGAGAGGAATGCAGCTCCGCAGCAGCTTAGACAAACAGCCCTGCCTGCCTCAGCCGGCCTGCTCCCTCCCCTAAGTTTTTATGTAAGATTTATGCAATCTAAAGCTTCTTTAAAAATAAAAAATAAAATCTGACATAGGTAACAATAATATTGTAATATTTTCATCAATTGTAACAAAGGTATCATAACAATGTTAAGTTTCATTAATAGGGAGTTATAAATGGTAGGGTGTTTTTCTTTTTGGAGTAATAAAACTATTCTAAAATTCATTGTGGTGATGAATGCAAAACTATGTGATTAAACCTACAGCCATTGACTGTACAATATGGAAGAAGTGTATGTTATATAAATAAACCTGTTTAAAAAAATATGCCAATGCTACTCAAAGTGATCTTTAGGTTCAATGTAATCCCTATCCAACTCCCAGGAGACTAAGGGAAGAAATAGAAAATCTGACCATCATTCATAAGGAATTGAAACTCACCAGGACTGCAGTACCCCCTTAGGGTTTATATTTATTTACATCCTTGTCTCTTGGCTTGTTTAGACTGTGAATTGTTTGTGAGGAAATACAGTTCCTTACACTCCTCTCCATTCCCAAAAAGTAGTTTAGGATTTACCTTACAGTATTGCTGAATAAATATTTGTTGAATGGCCAATAAAACAAATGGAAGTATGAGTTGAACAGATATTGCTAACTATAGGGAAGAAAGAAGAAACAGTGAGACAAGAGGAAATCTTCTTGAGAGAGGGTGGCTCCATTCATGACAGCCAACTCCAGAAGAGACAGATCAGAGACATGGTATATTTTATTGTATCCAGAATCTTTATCCAGAATCAGCAACAAGGAAAACATTATGGGAAACCTGGCAATACTAGAGACCCCGCCTAAAGAGAAGTGACCTCCTCCTGGGAGGTAGGTGTTCACAGGGATAAGAAATGAACATGGATCTCCAAAGATGTCACAAGGGACCAAACTGGCACAAGTTTGCATTTTGCTTTCCTTTCTTATTTCCAGAGTTGTAAATATCTCAGGGAATATTGAGACAAGAAAATACATCGTTAATGCGGCTTACGGAAATGGAATCCCTAATTGCTCAGAAACTCTAAATGCTTCCCCTTCACTATATCAATTCTACTTTACCAATCTCTAGTGAAGAGAAAGCACAATTTTGTCTTCCAGAGACTTCATAAGTGGCTCCATCTCCCTTTTCTTTCTGGGAACTGAGCTTCCAATTTCATCCATCATTCAAGAAAGAATCTGCATTGGTGAACTTGGACTCTGCCTTGATCATTTCAGGGTGAGTTACAGAATCTTCACAGGTGCTGGGGGAATGTATTTTGTCTCCATGGAACACTTTTACTGGTAGTAGCTTTAAGAACATCAACAGGTTATGACCACAGAGAAAGCTTAAAACACAAAGTCTTGCCTTCTTAAAAAGTCTGAGTGGAAATAGATAGCAAATACACTAAAATATTTTCTTTTTCCAATTTGTCTCCTCTGACTGCTCACTCTTGGGTCTTCCCTGTCTCAGCAATATTTTTCCTTGTTTCACTTATTATTATCTACAATTGTTAAAAGTATCTGTTTAACCACATTCATTCATTTTTTTTACTTTTTGTCAATCAACAAACGTTTATTCATCAATTACTTCATGATGAGCTGTAAATATTTTGGGAATAAAGAAATGAGTGAGACTTTTTTCCTCCTTTTAAGGAAAATACATCTAAATGGGGTAATAGACATAGAAATGAGTATATCCAATATCCTGAGGTGGCTCTGAAATCCTGGTGAAGTGGATCAAAAAGTATGGACTCATTCTGTGTAGGTTAGTGATGGCTTCACAAGGGAGCTTTAAAGTGTACTGAGCCTTGAAGGAGGAATTGGAGTAATTTCAGGAGGAGAAAGGAGTAGAAGCACTCCAAGAAGAAACGACAGGGACACAAATGTGCGATTAATATAAACATAAGGTGTGGTGAGGTTTTAAAAATAGTTCTTATTGTGAAAACATTGCAGCAGAATGAATTTTCACAGTGGTTAGGTCAAAGGCAGTTATTTCATAGCAACAGTATGTTTTGCAAAATTTAAGGCTTTGGCTGGTTTTTTAGTCAGCTTCTTCTTCCGATTCTTCTTCTTCAGCAGTTTCTAGCCAGGTATCAGAATGGATTCATGACATTTATTTCATACTTTGGGTTGTGATACAATAGTACTTTTCTTGTTGTTCAATTTGTTCCAATTTTGGCCATGTGAGCTCTTTCAGCTGCACTCTATCTCTTTACTACAACCCCATCATTGAGTGGTTTATTATAGCACTTATTTACTCTTTGGTACTACAAAATGTGCCAGGTGCTTCTTGCAATTTCTCCCAGAAGACACTTTTTGGAGAATGGTGTTAAATTCCAAGGTCTGGGCACTGTATGTGATCTTGCTACTGCAGCCACTAGGACTTCTCTGCAGAGAGTATAAGGAAATATATTTGTGTGTGCTAAGCTTATACATATTAATGTCTAGAAATATGTCTACATACAACCCTCTGTATCTATATTCACCTACAAATGAGTTCATACAGTTGTGTCTAACTCTAAACCATTATCACATAGAACATTCTAATCTCCTCCCCTTGCTTATCTATAAGCACCCATGTCAGAGTGAGAAAAATATTCTTTCATCTGCCATCTATCTATGGATTTCTTGATTCCAGTATGCATGTATAGAATTATAGAATTGTTAATCCATACATGGTGGAATGCTAGTTTACTAGGTGCTACTTTACTTATGCACAGTTTCTTTTGATTTCATTTTATAGATTCCATTCATAACTAATATAACTTTTTCAGAACCTTTGCCCTCAGCACCTCTTGTCAGGGAAAATTATACATTTTTATATAGTTAGATAGACTTGCAACATTTTCATTCTATGTGGGATTCTCTTGACCTTGTAAATAATTTTTTACTTGCATATATAAGGTTCACTCTTTGTGTTGTTAAGTTCAATGGGTTTTAACAAATGTATAATGTCATGTGTCTATAATTACACAGTCACAGAATAAATTCAGTGCTCTAAAAATTCCCCTGTGCTTCACCTATTCAACCCTCTTTCTCTCTCTTCAGTCATCTAACAACTGCGGAACATCTTATTGCCTCATTGTTAGCCTTATCCAGATGGTCATATAATTGATATCAACATATCCAGCATTTTAAAATTGGTTTCTTTTAATCAGCATAAATCATTTAAGATTCATCCATATATTTTTTGGCTGGATGGAACATTTCTTTTTATGTCAGTAATGTTCCATTTTATTGATACAGCACAGTGAATTTGCCTATTAAGCTATAGAACAGCATCTTGTTTGCTTTCAGATTTGGAGATTACAAAACCAGCTGTTGTAAACATTCACTTGAGGGCTTTGTGAGGACTCATGTTTTCATATTAGCCACATATATACCTAAAAGTACAATTGCTGGATTGTATGATAAGACTATGTTTAGTTTTACTAGAAACCGCTAAACTGTATTTTTCCTGAAACATTTTGTGTTCTCACTAGCAATAAGAAAGAGATGTACTGCTCCACATATTAAACTTCAATTGGTATTGTCACTGTATAGGTATTTATCTATTCTAATAAGCATGTGATGAGATATCATTATGGTTTTAAATTTTCAATTCCCTTATGACAAATGATGTTGAGCTTTTTAAAATTATTTATTTATTTTAATTTTTAAGTTTTAATGTAGGATAATTCCCAAGTCCAGAAAATGCCCCTACATTAACTTGGGATTTGGGAATTATCCTGATTGACATTGCAACAACAGATATAGGCCATTTTATATCATCATATAACATACAGAACTCTGTGGGAGAGAGTGTGGTCTATAATGTAAACTATGGTCTATGCTTAATGGCAAAATCCCAGGATGTGTACATCCATTGCAGTTGATGTGCCACACTAATGAAAGATGTTTATATGGGAGGGTGTGGGAGGTGTGGGAGGTGGGGCATATGGAAATCCTTATAATTTTTGTGTAACATTTATGTAATCTAAGTATCTTTTAAAAAAAATTATTATTAAAAATATAGGTAGAATTTTAAAATTTAGCCTGGAGGAGTTAAGAGTGTTAAAACATGGGGAGGACTTTCTAAATTGATTGAAAAACTTGCTACACTAGTCTCTGAAACCTTCCAGGAGAGTAGTAGGCCTTATTAGTTTTGTTTCCTCACTATTCTAAAAAGTGTCTTCATATCATATGAACTCAACAATTTTTCCAAAATTGAAGAGTACCTAATTGGTTATTTCCCAATTTTAAAATAGAGATATACGAAACACAAAAAAGTAAAATGTTTTATTTGGCACAGGAATATATTAAAAGACACAATTATCTGAGATCCAACCAATTACTGGGGAAAAAGTTATCTTGAAAAATCCACAGAGAGAATCTAGATGAGCATAGATTACTGGGTGCCTTTTAGTGTAGGGTAAGTTTATTGAGTTTCAAGCCACACTGTGTGTGAATCTGAGCTCTTCCCTCTAGCAGCTAAGTAATTCTGAGCAGCTTATATTTTGTGCTTCAGCTTTCTTATCAGTGAATTGGATTGAAAAATACTAGCACTAACTCATAGAGGAGGTGAGGATTAAATAAGCAAAAACACATAAGATATGAACAATAAGAACTGGCATATAGCAAACCCTCAAAAATGTTAGGTATTATAACCACAAAAACAATAGTTTTAGTGCTCTTTTCAATGGAACTAAATTCAGAAATTCAATCCATGTCTTTTCAACTCTAGTACATATGATCTGTATATTTGACATATCTTAATATATAAATGTCTTTTCCCCATTGTTCACACCTACAATAAGTAAAGCAAACACCTTGAATGCATAGCCTTTTGGTCTGGATGAGTCCATTTTTTTATGGGTTCATTTTGATTCCATCAATAAATACATGTAAAGATAAATTTAAATTCAGTTTGAATTGTGTGTTTACCAGATTTAAGAGTATGAAGTTATAGAAAGTTACAGGTCTGTTCTTCAGACTTTAAAGGAAATTCTATTCTGGTTTCAGAAAAATAAAGTAGAAGTTATTACTATAGTTATTATTATTGCCAGCACTGCTTTTTCTAGATTTATATCATATTTTTCCATAAGGTATTAAATTGACAACCCATTCTTGTCTGTGTCTTCTTTTAAGTTGCCTCAAGGATCTGAAGAGATATATCTGATATCTTTCAAAGTACTTATAATAATTCTCTCTTGAATATGTAATACAGGAGGGGCAATTTTTTATCTGGCGATTAAAGAAAATTATGAGGGGAAAGGCTTATTAAAGGGAAAATATGATGATAGAAAGTAATTACTCACTAAATTTACTATAAATCCTCAAATTTCAGAACTAGATAGATACCCAATTTTTCTTAAATTTTTAAATGTCTCTAAGAAAGCATTTTGTTTTTAAAAATGCATTTTTTGTTCTTTATGGAAGAGACACTAATTAGAGTTATAATTAAACCATGTTGTTGTGTTTGGTGTGCTGTGATAAATTTGATAGTGATTCACCATTCCACAAGTAATTTTCCTTTTTGCTGAGTTGAGAAATGTAACTTTCTTCTATGTACTAGAAGTGGAATTTTTATACACACATTTTAAATAAATTCTAATATATGAAAGAATACTATGTAGTAAAACATTCAAATTAGAGTTCATTATTGGAAAGTTCTATATGATAATTTGACTTACACTTAGCTCTTTGTATTAAGTTGAACTTTTAAGTGAAAAGTTTTATTTGCTGAGTTCTTTTTGCATCACACACACACAAAAAGGAATTGATAACTGCTGGAATTATGGTCTGTGCTATTTTTATATTTTCATTGCAGCATAATTATGGCCACTTTTCCTCCTTCAGTTTTAAAATAAAAAAGAAGACTTACTTTAAAATAATTACTTCAATTTTGACTTGATGAAAATGTCGAAGCTTATTTCCTTCCTTAGAGTTCTTCTTTTTGTGTTCTAGATTTAGAGTAAAATGTTCTAACTTGATATCTACTGTCACTGCATTTAATTCCTAGAATGATACAACTATGATAAATAAAGCTTAACACAGGGAAGAAAAAACTGAATTATTTTCTTAAAATTACACTTTTCAAAAAAAATAGGAAACGATAACAGTGTGTTCTACTTTCCATTGCTTAAAATAAACTTATTATTATTATTATTTTAATAATACAGGTTTTTCAGTCAGGTTCTACAGGATTACCACACTATTTCAATCTAATTTTAAAAATCACTCAGTCTGCTTCTTAAACATTGTATATTCTGCAATAAAAATATGGCATTATTTATTATCTTAATACATATGTCTCTTATTTGATATTTGGTAATATGTAATCACAAGCAAATTTGCTCATGTGTGGCAGTTTTAGATTTTTTATGAATTCAACAAGAGAGATTATGTTTATAAACTAGTCTGTTCCTCTGGGCATGATAACCCTTTGATTGTATTAGATTCAGCTGAGACATCTAACTAACTTATGTTAAGATTAGAGCTTTGATTCAACCATATAATTAGAATGTGACACAGTGTTGAGTCCCAGCTCCCTTGTTGAGCTGATAAAACAGACTCTCACACAGAAGTAGACACACAGAAGAATGCAGAGGAAGAGAAACAGCTCCATAAACATGACAAAGGCCCTGGGAAGAGATGAGCCATTTGCCTTGTAGTTTATAGCTGACCTTATGAAGAGAATAGGGCAGCAGAGTCCAGAAAGAAATGAGCCTTGGTAAGAGAGATGAGCCTTATGTCAGCCTACCGCTGATATTGGAAGAAGCTGGAACTATGGAGCCTTAAGAGAAGAAGAAGAAGGATGAACCCTCACAGACATCACCCACCACCTTGCTTCAAAATGTGACAAATGACTTTCAGTGAGAAAATACCTCTTATGGTATGTTCTTTAGTTGGACTCTTTAAGGCCTTGTGACTGTAAGCTTCTACCCCAAATAAATACCCTTTATGAAAAAAAAAATAATGTAGGCTTAGATTACATAAATGCTACATAACAACATAGGGTGTTCCCATATGCCCCAACCCTTCCCCCTCCCACTCTTTCCCATATTAACAGCATCTTTCCTTAGTATGGTACATTAGTTACAATTGATGGGCACATATTTAAGTGTTGCTATTAAACATGGACTATAGTTTACATTACACTTAGTCTGTTTCATGCAATTTTAGGTTATATCAAAATGTGTAATGGTCTGTATCCATCATTGCAATGTCATGCATGACAATTCCAATGTCCTGAAAATACCAACATGTTATACCTATTCTTCCCTCTCCCTCCACTCAGAACCTCTGGTGGTCTCTGTCTCCATATCAATGACAAAAGTTATTCCATTGATAAAATAATAATATCTATAATAGGATAATAATTAGTCTATTTTAGTCCATTGTTCATTCCCAAATCTTGAGTATTTTGGGATTGTGATGCCCAATCTGTTTCCAATTGAGAGGTGGCTTAGATCTCATGGGGCAAATGGATGGAACTATCTTGCTTGCAGTTGCAGACACTCTCTCTTCCTTGGGTGGGGCATTGTCCATCATCATCTCCTTGTTAGTTGTCCTGGGTGAATCCAATGAACTGTAGAATAGGTGTTGAAACTCTGCTTAGATTCAGGGCTCAACCAGCACATGAACAAACCAAAGATTTAAGACTTTGGGACATATATTAAACAAATATAGTGCTACTTATATGTTCATATAAAAGGGAAAGTAGGACCATGTCTTGGGAATCTATAAATGAGTTTAACTCTTTTACACTGAGGAGCATAAATTCCAAAGTAAATCCCACCAACAGGGTGCTGAATTCCCGAGATTCTCTACCCTCTTATAGTGTCTAGTTGTCTCTAGAGGCATTAGGATTCCCACCAATTGATGCACTCTTTACGGTGGCAGTCAATGAGACCCTGCTGAGCAGTGCATAAGCTTAACCTCTGGAATGACCTGCCAACTCACTGGAATGTCTTAGCCATAAAAACTCATTTGTATTTAATATTTCCCCATTTTGGTCAAGGTCTTTTTCCAGATGCATTTCTAGTTGGCACTTGGTAATAATACCTAGGTGACTGGGAGGTTGAGCTTTTTATAGTATGCTTATTTGGGAAGTGTATATCTTCTTAGGACAGGACTCTGTTCAGATCTTTTGCCCATTTTAAACTTCAGCATTTCCTTTCTTATTTTGCTGTGTTAAAACTTATTTTTACATTTGTATACAAATCATTTATCAGATGTGTTTTGTAAATATTTTTTTCCAAATATATAAATTTTTTTCAACCCCTTATCAATGTCTTTCACAGAAAAGAAATTTTATATTTGAGTAAAAACTAACTTATAAATTTTAATCTTTTGCATGGGTCGTGCTTTGGATTTTATATCTAAAACCTCTTTACTATACCAGGGCCCCTAGATTTTTATAATGTTTTAATCTAGCACTTTTACAGTGCATTTTAATTTTAAGTGGTATGTTTCATTTTGATTTAATTTTTGTAAAATGAATACAATCTATGCCTAAGTTCCTTTTTATTTGACATGATTACATCCTATTTTTCCATTTGCATTTGTTGAGAAGACCACACTTTCTGCATAGAATTATCCTTGTCCTCTGTGAAACATCAGTGGACCCCATTTGTGTGAGTTTATTTGTCTATTTCATCAATAGGATTCTGTTTAATTATTGTGTTTTTATAGTAAGTGCTGCAGCCAGGTTATATGGCTCCTACAACTTTGCTCTTCTTCTTTACCATTTTGTTACAAGGTACAAAAAGACTGGTCATCAAGTTTGTTTATTAAAATAAAGTATGAGAGAATTTGTATTTGAAAATATTGCCTATGCAAAGTGTTTTCTATTATGGACAAGGATTTTAGTCAGCAAAAGTATCAAGGACACGCAGAAACATATGTTTTCCCTAACATTTTCAGATAAGGGTACTAGATCTATATAAAATCAATAAAAATCTTAATGTGTTTATAACACAAATCATGCCATTTATTATATTTTTCTGATCACTGCTTGTGGCAAAAATTGCATTGCTCTGATATCTTTTCAAGGAAATTCATCATTTAAATGGAAACAGAAAACCAAACATATATTTTAGAATTTGCCCTCCTGTGGATCTCAGAAGATACAGAAGTGCAGCCCCTGCTCTTTGGGCTGTTCCTGTCCATGTACCTCATCACCATCACAGGGAACCTGCTCATCATCCTGGCCATCATCTCAGACTCCCACCTCCACACACCCATGTACTTCTTTCTCTCTAACCTGTCTTTTACAGATATCTGTTTCACCTCCACCGTTATACCAAAGATGCTGCTGAATATCCAGACAGAAAACAAAATCATACTTTTTGAAAACTGCCTCAGCCAGATGTATTTTTTCATGCTTTTTGGACAATTAAGCAACTTCCTCTTGACTGTGATGGCCTACGACTGCTTTGTGGCAATCTGTCACCCCCTGCACTACATGGTCATCATGAACCCATGGCTTTGTGGCCTCCTGCTGCTGGCATGCTGGTTATTGAGCGTTTTGGACTCCCTTTTACAATGCTTAATTGTTTTGCAATTATCTTTTTGTATACAGTTGGAAATTCCCCACTCTTTCTGTGAACTTAAACAGGTAGTCTGAATTGCTTGTTCTGACACCTTCCTCAATGACATAGTGATGTATTTTGCAGCTGGACTTCTGGGTGTTATTCCACTCACTGGGATCCTTTTCTCTTACACTAAGATTGTATCCACCATTTTGAGAATTTCAACAGCTGAAGGCAATTATAAAGCTGTTTCTACTTGTGGGTCTCACCTATCAGTGTTAGCTTGTTTTATGGTATAGGTCTTGGAGTGTATCTTATCTCTACTGCTACCCAAAGCTCAAAGGCAAGTGCAATAGCTTCAGTTATGTACACAGTGGTCACTCCCATGCTAAACCCCTTTATCTACAGTCTTAGAAACAAGGACATAAAGCAGGCCTTTAAAAAGCTGAGAAACTTTCTCTCTATAAGAGAATTCTTTCTCTCAGGTTTAGAAAAGTACTCATGATTAAAAGAGGTCAAACACCGAGAGATCTAAATATAGATTCTTTATAAGTGTATAGAAAGTTAATTTGTTATTTGCTGTATAGAAAACTTCTATTTATTTAATTTTTGTATATCAAGGACACCTGTTCCTTCTGTATTATTTTACATTATGTGATTTCTCTAATTGTATTCCCTGGAATCAGTATAGAAGGCAGACACTGCTACCAAGATTTTCAACAGTAAAATATTTATTACAGGAAATTCTGTATATACAAAATTATAGCAAGTTCTGGACTGATGAAGGTGTACTGCTGTCACTGCCAGAAAGCAAGTGTTTGATTTATATGATTTTGGTGAAAAAAAAAATCTCTCATAACAAAGGCTGTGTATCAGCTACCAGGGTTTTGTTCATTGGCTCCAAGAAGTGTTCATATCCTGAAGTGGAGACATTGTCTGACTGGTTTACAATAATCCACATTCCATCTCCAATATGCTCCTTTTTCCTGCACATTACCAACCATAAATTAAGTGAGGCTGTAATCCACAACACAATTCCTGATTCTTCAAAGATTGATGGTCTCAATAATTTCTGTGATTCTTGCAATGAGGTAAGGTTGTTTCCTCAAAAATTATGTTCATAGTTAGACACAAGTTCAAGTGTTTATATAGACCTACTGTGTTCTTTGTGAAGTAGACTAAGGTGAATGCTTCATCATCACCTGATTCTTGGTCAATCACTACAAATGAGAAACCAGAGTGGCATTTTGGAATTAGTGATTTCTCTGAGCTATTGGTCATTTTTGAAAATAATTGGTTATGCATTTGCTTTCACTTCACATTCTTTGGGAAAAATGTGAATTCATTTTCATTTTGTAATTTATT
Organism: Cabassous unicinctus; assembly: GCA_029593785.1. NCBI lineage: Eukaryota > Metazoa > Chordata > Mammalia > Cingulata > Chlamyphoridae > Cabassous > Cabassous unicinctus. The sequence continues at coordinate 8,405 of JAQZBX010050826.1, read as the reverse complement.
ATTGCACAGGTTCAGAATCTGATGTCTTACACTTGTCAAAACTGTAATTTTCAATGAAAGATATTTCATTCATGCAGTCTTATAAACTTTCTGTGTTTTGATTGCATCATAATCTGAGAATTAAAAATCCTCAGCTTGTCAGTTTTTTTTGGAAGTCTCTCCAGTGCAAGTAAGAGCCTCACCACATTCCACATTCTTTGAATTATGGATCCCAACAAAATCATTTATCTCATAAACCAGTCAGTTTGTGAAAATCTTTCCCAGGCACTGTCTTTAGAGGTTAATGCAAACAATATATTCTGAATGATTTTTTCCCAAGCTCTAAATACACAACCGTATACATTTATCCAGTGGAAATAGTGTCATTGGTATACACTCTCAACAATGTGATACATCAATTCCCAGATTCATATCCTGCAAGACTGTGCTTTTGCAATTGGTTCTTGTACAAAATAGTTTACATGTATGGGTTCTTTTCAAGCAGAAATCTCTTTCCAAATAAAAGCTTTTTAATAATTTTGATGTTAGACCATTGTTCATTTTGGGGAATGAACAATGGAATAAAGTAGACATCATTATTCTATTATACACTTTTTATTATACTAGCAATGGTAAAACTTTTATCATTGATATAAAGACAGGAGCCACTAGAGGTTCTGAGGGGAAAGAAAGAGAAGAATTGGAGTAATACGGGGGCATTTTGGGGACATTGGAATTGTCCTTCATGATGTTGCAATGTCGGATACAGGCCATTATGTATTTTGTTGTATCTATAATGTTGTGCAAGACAGTGTAAACTAAAATCTAAACAATAGTCCATGTTTAGTAGCAATGTTTCAATATGTGTTCATCAATTGTAACAAATGTACCATACTAAAGAAAGATGTTGTTGTGGGAAAGTATGGGTGGGGTACATATGGGAATCCCCTATATTTTTTATGTAACATTTATGTAATCTAAAGCTTCTTTAAAAATAAAAATTAAAAATTAAAAAAGAATTTTGATAAATAACATGATAAGCATGCATACTCATCTTATGGAAAAAGCTAGATTTATGTCTTTCAAGTAATTGGAAGTATTGAAAACACTGAAAAACAGACAGACTAAGAAAGTTGATACTTCTGTTACCACCAGGAACACTGTATAATCAAGAGAAGTCCTTTAAAATTGTTGGCTCCACAAATATCCCTGCTTCCTGCAATCAGGTAGTAGGAGGCTCATGCCTTAAGTTTTGCTTAAATAGGCACCACACCTACAAGTTCCTCATTCTCTGGAGGACAGGAACACAAGGCAGAAAGCGGTAGAAAAGGCTGCAAAAAACCATGTACCATGTCCACCTCACAACATATTGTGTAAACTGGATAGTGGCTGTCAAACTTACTTATACTTTCAATGTAATTAACATTAGAGGGTGATTGTATTTCTTTTAAAACCCCTAAGAAGCTTCCTTATTGCTTTCCTACATACCTGTCTGATGCATTGATTCATATGATAAGATTTTTTTAAGCACATGTCATAAGTGAGTGATGGAGATCTTTTCAACTCTGCTATATCCTCCTAGAACTTACGTACTTACCTAGATCTTTACTTACTTCCAGATTCTTGCATCTTATATTTTTATCTCAAAAAAAAGGTATTCCTGGTTTTGTCAGTATAATTTTACTCTCTTCTGGGACCCTACAATACGTGGAAACAATAATGATTCACTCTAAACTCATTGTATAAACTTTTTCTGATGGAAAACTAAATGTATTCCTTAAGAAACTATAAATGGCTCCAAAAAAATCATTTTGTAAACCATTAAATTATGCTTTGTAGAAGGAGAAGACTCATTTTGAGTGGGCTTTATTCTGTTCAATATAGTATTGTGATATATAAGTAGCATAATTATTTTGGGACCCTATCATGAGAAATTTAAAAAATGAACACTGTCAATTGAAGATTAACTGTTCCTTGGCATAGTCATTTTCTATCATTATCTCCTTGTTAGTTGTCTTGGGTGAGTCCAATGAGCTATAGGGTAGGTTTTGCAACTCCGATGAAGTTCTGGGCCCAGCTGGCAGATGAATAGCCCAAACACTAGAGTCTCTTGGACGTACACCTGCAAACTCCAACACCAAGTATAAATTTAAATAGAAGGTACCGATGAGCCATGTGAAGGGAATACATAATTAAGTCCAACTCTGTAACTCTCAGGAGCACAAAATTCAAAGTAGGGCCCACTGGCAAGGCACCAAACGCTGGAGCTATCTGCCCTGACCATAGAACCTGGGTGTTTCCAAAGCCCTCAGGAGCCCCACTAATTGGGGTAGTATCCACTTTGACAGTCTGAGATCCTGCTGAGATGTGCATAAGCATTGCCTCTGGGATGACCTCCAGACTCAATTTGAAGACTCTTAGCCACATAAACTGAGATGTATTTACTTTTTTCTCTTTCTATTTGAAACCTTTTCCTAGTTTCATTGCTAGCTGGTGCTTGGTAGTAATCCCTCAGTTCCAAGGAAGCTCGTCCATAGGAGTTATGTCCCACACGAGGGGAAAGGTAAGGCATTTATATGCTGCATTTGACTTAGAAAGAGGCCACATTTGAGCAACAAGGAGGTTCTCAGGAGGCAACTCTTAGGTACCCCACAACAATAGGCTAAGTTTCAGTTTTAAGAGCAAAGGATCATGAGCATAGTCATCAATATCATGAGCCCCTCAGTGGATCATCCTCCTTCACCAATCATTGCCACTGCACTTGCGGGACTGTTGCTGCTCCATTAGAGAATGTGGCAGAGCTCTCCAGGATGGGAATTCAATATTCTCTAGGTTATTGTGTGAGTCTCCACCCACTGTGACAATGCCCCATGAACATTTGAACATTTTTATGTACCTTATATGTATGCCCAGGTAAACTTCCTCTCATACATCCTCCATCACTGACACCCCACACCAATGATCCTCCCCTGCCCAGGGTGTAACCCTTCTGTGATCCAAAGCTTCTTCATAAATGAAGCCATTAAAATAGCCAAATATAATTAATAGGAAAATGAAATAACAATGATAATTTTAAATGCCTGGTTTGCTTCAGTCAACATATGGTCCTCAAGATCCATCCATTTTTTTTCCAAATCAATTTTATTGATACATATTAATAAAACATATATCCACCCAAAGTGTGCAATCATATAGTTGTGCATTCAACACTTCAATCACTTTTGGAGCATTTTCATTATTCCAGTAAAAATAATAAACAAATAACAAACAAAAAAAAGAAAAACTCATCACTTATCAATCTCTCTATGCTTCCTCTACAATTCCATTTCTGACTCTCTAGTTTATTTGTATTTATATTTTGTAAAAGCAGTCATATATGAAATATCTCTCATAATGATATTTTTTTTTATTTTAAAAGATGCTTAGATTACATAAATGTTACACAAAAATTACAGGGATTCCCATGTTCCCCACCTACCACACCTCCCATAACATCCCACATAAACATCTTTCATTAGTGTGATTCATCACCTGCAATGAATATACACATCTTGGGGCTTTGCCACTAAGCATGGACCATAGTTCACATTGTAGACCACACTCTCTCCCACACAGATCTGCATGTTATATGCTGATTAAAACGGCCTATATCTGTCATTGTAATGTCACTCAGGATAATTCCCAAGTCCTGAAAGAGCACCTGTATTACAACTGCTTTCCCCTTTCCTGCCCCAAAAGCATTCAGTGGCCACTGGCTCCACCTCACTGTTGTAATTTCTTCCATTGCTTGAATCACAATATGTCTACAACAGAATACCAGTAAGTCCACTCTAGTCCATAGCTCTTCCCCCCATCCTGAGGAGTTTTGGAGGGTGACATCCACTCCACCTCCAAGTGAGAGTGGGCTTATATCCCATGTATATGGTGGATGGGATTATCCTGCCTGCAGCTGCCTACTCTCCCCATTCCCTGGGATGGCCGTTGTCCATCACCTTCTCCCCACCAGGTGACTTAGGTGAGTCCATTGAGCTGTAGAGTAGGAGTTGCAGCTCCACTGAGATTCCAGGCACTGTTGGCACATGGGCAGGCCAGAGGCTCCAGTCTCTGGAAGTCCACTTACAAACTCCAACATCACATATAGGTTTGAATAGAAGGGACTGATGGACCATGTGCAGGGAGGACTTATTTGAGTCCAACTCTGTCACTTTCAGGAGCACAGATTCCAAAGCAAAGCCCACTGATAAGGAATTAATCTCTGGAACTATCCCCCCTTATATAGGATCTGGGTGTCTTCAGAGCCCTCAGGAGGCCCTCTGTGTGGGGTGATATCCACTTTGGTGTTCTATGAGATCCTACTGAGGTGTGTGTAAGCGTTACCTCTGGGATGACCTCCCGACTCTCTTTGAAGTCCCTTAGCCATATGAACTCATTTGTTTTTACCTTTTCCCCCTTTTATTCAAGGTCTTTTTCCAGTCATATTGCTAGTTGGCATTGGTATTAATCCCTCATTGTCAGGGAGGCTCATCCCTGGGAGTCATGTCCCATGCTGGGGGGAAGGTAATGCATTCATATGCTGAGATTGGCTTAGACAGAGGCCACATTTGAGCATTTTATATCATGTGTTAGCAGTGTATTCCTTCTTACAGCTGAGTAATATTCCATTGTATATATGTACCACATTTTTTTAATCCATTCTTCTGTTGATGGGCATTTGTTTTGATTCCAACTTTTTTCAATTGTGAATAATGCCACTATGAACATTGGTGTGCATATATCTGTTTGTGTCTTTGATTTTACTTCTTCTGGGTCTTTGACCCAGCAGTCGAATTGCTAGATGTTGTGTATGTGTTTACATAAATACATATGTAACCATCATGTAACAGATATGGTTACATGTGTGTTTCATCTCCTGAATTTTTGAGAATGAAGATAATTTGTATTTATTTATTATCTGAGGAGGAAACCATCAGTAGAAAAAAAATCATGAGAATGGGCCACAGAAGTTTTCTTTTGCTGTGGGAAGAAAATATCACGGGTGGGAAAGCTTTACTGGTAGTAACTCCAGAGACACAGAGAAAGTGTCAAATATAGGAAAGTCTTCAGATATAAATTTGATTTACTTTTCTAAATTTCTATTTCAGGATAGGTTGGCCTTTGGTTTACATTGCAGCTTAAGTTCTCCCAGTTCTACTACATGGGAAATTTAAAATTTCATCATTCTATATTTCAGCCATAAAGTTTCTATTTATTTGTTATTGAAATGGTTTTATGCCATTTTACACATTGCAATATAAATTTTTAATTTTCTAAAATTCATTAAAAAGTGTTGTTTCATATTGCCTGAAAATTTCAAAATCTGAAACAAAGGCTTTTTAATTTTTAATTTTGTGGCTAAATTAATTACTTTTGTTAGGTCAGTTTAAGGATGAGTTCAAAAGATTCAGGGAAATTTATAAGTGTGAATTCTCATATTTAAAAAAAAATCACAAATCAATAGCCTATCTACATACTTGTGGGAAATAGGTAAAGAAAGGTAAATTGAATTTAATCCTAGTAGAAGGAAGAAATAATATATATTTAAGTGGAGATAAATGGAATAGAATGTAAATAAACAACTTAGAGAACCAATGAAATTGATTCTTAAAAAATTTCAATAAAATAACCAAGGTTTATTTAGATTGAAAAAGGAAAAAAAAAAGAGAGAGGATGCAATTACTAAAATCCAATATGAAATTGGGTACTTTGCTAGATATTACTGATATTAAAGGGATTGTGAATGAATACTATGAACAATTGTCTGCCAGTAATCTAGAAAACCCAGAAAAAATAGACCAATTCCTAGAAACAGAAAATTTACCTAAAAGAAATAGATGTCAAGAAATCTATAACAACTAAAGTGATTCAATTATTCATCAAACATCTCTCCCCCCAATACAAGTATAGGATCAGTTTCCATAATGAAATCTTTAAAATATTCAAAGAATAAATTATTATAATACTTCTCAAAATCTTCCAACTTGATGTCAGTATATATCTCTTCCAAATTCTTTCTATGAATCTGACATTATTGCGATACCAAAGCTACATAAAGACATAAGGAAAGAAAAGCAAGGATCAATTTCCATTAAAAATATAGATCCAAAATCACTCAACTAAATCTAGCATATTAAATCCAATAGAATATTATAAGAAGTATCCATGACCTAGTGAGATTTATCTCAGCATACCATGGTGTTCAACATAAGAAAAATCAATGTAATACACCACATTAATACAATGAAGAGGAAAATTACATGAAAATCTCAATTCATGCAGAAAATGTGAATGATAAATTATAACACAGTTTCACAATAAAAACACTTGTAAAATAAGAAAAGAACATAAATTCCTCAACATGATAAACAGCATATGTGTAAAAAAACAGGTAATCTTATCCTCAATGCTGAAAGAGTGAAAGCCACCCCCTTGAGGTCTGGAAGAAGACAATGATGCCTGCTTTCACTATTGTTATTCTGTGTTGTTCTGGAAGTTAGGAAATTAGGGCATAAATGTAAATAAAATATATCCAAATTAGAAAGGAATAAGTAAAACTATCTGTTTTCACTGATGTCATGACCCTTTATAGAGAACATGCCAAAGCTTTCAGAAGAAAACTCTAGAGCTCATAAATGAATGAAGCCAAATTGCAAGGTCTAAATTTTCTTTCTTTCTTTCTTTCTTTCTTTTTTTTTTAATGTACTGGGTGCGGGGATTGAATCCCACATCTCATGTGGGAAACAGGAGCTCAACCACTGAGCCAAATCGGCTTCCCTGAGTTGTTTTTTTCTTTGTTTGTTTCTTTTGCTTGTTATTTGTTTTCATTTTTCCAGGAGGCACCAAGTTCCAATCCCAGGATCTCCTATGTGGGAGGCAGGTGCTCAACCACTTGAGCCATATCTTCTCCAAGGTATGAAATTAACATGAATAAATTTGTTCTGTTTTATATACCTGCAAAGAGCATTCTTAACTGTGCATTTTAAAAAATTTATATACCATAAATTCTAAAAGTAAAACATACCTAGGAATAACTTTAACTAAAGACTTGAAGGACTTGGACACTGAAAATTAGAAAATACCATTGCAAGAAATTAGGTAAGACATATGAAAATAGTAAGACATCCTGTGTTCATGGCTCGGAAGAATTCCTATTATTAAGCTGTCAATACTGCCCAAAGTGATCCATAACTTCAGTGTAATCATTATCAAAGTCTCAGGAGACATTTAAGCAAAAATGGAAAAGGCAATCTTCAAACATATGGAATAATATTTCACCAGATCTGAGTATACTATCTTAAGGTGTTGTATATATTGATTGCCATTTCTTTGTTCTGTTTAGGCAGTGACATGTATGAAAGAAAGCACCATATCTTACATCTTTCTCCAGCCCTGGAACATAGTTTAATGCTTGCCATACAGTATTCTGAATAAATATTTGTTGAATGAGTGAGAAAACAAATGGTTGAATGAGTTGAACAGATATTTCTAATTATGGGGAAAAACCAGAACCAGTGAGACAAGAGGAAATCCTGTTTAGAGAGGACAGCATCATGAATGAGTGCCAATGCCAGATAAGACAGATCAGAGATAGAAGATGTTTTAGTGTATCCAGAATCTCTCTCCAGAATCATCAATATGAAAATCATTATGGGAAATCTTGCAATACTAGAGCCCACACCTAAAGAGAGGTTACCTCCTCCTAGGAGTAAGGAGTCACTGGGATAAGAGATGAATATGGAACTCCAAAGCGGCCTCCCAAATGTCAAAACTGGCAAAAGTTTCCATTATATTTTTCATTGTTTCTCCAGAGAAATAAATGTTTCATGGAGAAGAGAGACAAAAGAATACTTCATTAATTATGCTCATTGGAAATAAATCCCAAAAGTACAGAAAACTTAAATGCTTCTCCTGAGCTACCCCAAGTCTTCTTCACTGATCTCTGGTGATCAGGAAACAAAATTTTGTCTTCTATAGACATCATGAGTAGTTCCATTTCCTTGCCCTTACTGGGAGCAGAGCATCCAACTTCATCCCTGATTCAAGGAAGGATCTGCATTGATGAACTCAGACTCTTCTTTGAAAATTTCATGGTGAGTCACAGAATCTTCACAGGTACTGGGGGAATGTGTTACATTTAAAGGGAACCCTTTTATTGGTGGTAACTTTAGGGACATAACAAGGTACATACATAAAGAAAGCAAATCATACATGTCTTGCCTATTTAAAATGCCTGAGTGGAAGTAGATAGTAGGCACACTAAAATATCTTCCTTCTCCAATCTGTCTCCTCTGGCCTTAATTCAGTAACTTTTATTCCTGTTGCACTGCTTCTTCTTTCTCTAAAACTGGTAAATGTATCTGTTTTTTCACTTTCATCCATATATATATATA
>JAQZBX010050825.1:0-19551 GCA_029593785.1 Cabassous unicinctus | reverse complement strand
ACACACACACACTCCAAACTACCAAAATGATGAACTGGGAGAAGAGATTGATTTATGAGGGTGATACAAGCGGTATAACTAGGAGATAATGGGGTGAAATTGAGCAAAGGATGTGTAGGATGAGTATAAAAAAACATTTGAAACTCGTCAGAGTGTGAAGCAAGTTTCCAGGAGAAGCCAGGGAAACCCTGTGGCTGGAAATCATTAAACACTCAACAATGAGGAAGAACCAATTGTGGACTGGCTAGGTGGAGAGAAGGGAGCAGAGTTGGAATTTACATTTTGCTAATATTTAGAGCCACTTCACTAAGTAATTCTGTAAAGAGTGAATATTCTATTTCTACCTCCCTCTACCTCCCACTCCCCACCCTCACACGTGTGTGCCTGCACACACACACTCACACACATCCCACAGACACCCATACTCTCCTCACACCTTCCAGCGTGAAGACTGCCATGAGGCAACTCGCCATGCACCTTACAGGTCTGCAGGATTCCCACTCTCGCTGACCCTGTCCTGACCATCCACCACTTCATCAACCTCCTGACCTCCTACCATCCATCCTTCCCACCCTCTCTTTCCCACAATTTGCCCTCTTCTCTCCCTTTCTCTTTCATTAGCCGCTGTATTCGGCTGGTGCCCCTCTATGGCTAGCAGCGGCCCCAGGGAAGGCAGGCACATCCACAAACAGGAGGGTGAGAGGGTAGGCTGGGTGGGTGGGCAGGAAATTCAGACTCTGCGTTTCTTGGATAAAATCAAGCCAATTATCAAAAATGATCAAAACAGTATTGCCAGGCATTGAGGATTACCTTGATTTCAATGCCTCCTCCTACTTTTAGCACTTTGAGACCACGTTATGGTCCCAAATTTAAGCCTGGATAAAAGCTGAAAATGCCTACAATTAGCATACAACTCCCCGCAAATCTTGTGGCCAAAAAAGTCTTCCAAAAGTAGAGCTGACAATGAAAATCACGTGTATGATAAGGCTGGGGCAGGCTGCAAATCTTCCTGCTGTGAAGATGGACAAAGGGACAAGAAAACACATAATGCTGCTTTCACTTCAAACCCCGTGTAAGGCATGGGATCTGGTATGACCTTTTGTTTCCAAGTCCAAGGTATAAAGCCCTATTTCAGGCTCAAGTACATAAGCTCTACAGAGCATGATTTGCAAGACCAGAAATGTCAAGGAGAGGATAGCCACCTCAATGGCTGAGGTTGACATAACCGGCCCTTCAACTTGGCCCACTGGAAGTAGTGGCCAAAGCATGTGGCATTCGTGGCATCAAATGTAGGGAAACATCACTGCAGATTTCCAGTCTCTTAGGATCTTATGATTGGATGAAAACTGTCACTTCTAGATTAGTATGTGTACAGTCCAGGGATCCAGAGGTGGAAAAGAACTAAACATAAAATTGAACATGAATCAACTGAGAATGAAAATAAGGCTCAAACGTGACTAATTCAATGCCAGCTCTTGCAGTGTCTGTTAAGGGTAACGGGAAAAGCTTAAATGTTAGCATGTTACTGCCCTCTCCTGGGCAGAAGGTCAAAGATGGTACAGATGTGTGAGTCACAACTGGCTCCAGTTTGTGTACACCGTGGCAATCAGTCTTTTATCCACTCATTTATAAATCTTTGAAAAAAGTACTGTCTTTTACCATCCCCCTACCACCCCCGTTTTGCCTTTCCCACTGGAACAAAATGCTTCTGAGACTGCAGACCTTATTAGTGTATTATAGGTGGTTGTGGGGAAGGGGCTGGAATTTTCCACTGGAATAGCTGATATGATGGAGGGTGAGAAAGGTGGCAGCCCAGAACTTCAGAAAGTTCTAGTGGCCCATGTTTTAAACAGCAACCCCTCTCTCTGTCTACTGCCCTGTAATTACTCATGTGGGTCTGACAAAAATTCTCCTTCCAATCAACTCTTCAGACACTGGCCCAGACACACAATTAAAATACAATTAAATCTAATTCATTTGCAATTTTTAAGGTCTAGAATATCTGCCAAAGTTAAGGATAACTCAAATCTTTTGGAAATAATAATTTTATGACTTTTAATTTCTATACAAATAACATTGTAGACAAAGAAGCATATGAATAAGTAAAATAAAATGAGGCAAATTAACAATACCCTGATGGGTTTATATTAGGTAAAAATCTATTTTTTATGGAGTCCTGAGGCAAGTCACCATTTCCAACTTTTCATTTAATACAATGTATAAAGATCAGGATCAAATTCTTATAAATCAAAGGAATCCAAATTAGTGGGAATTTATGATACAGAATCTTTCAGTACAGACCATAATCACTTTAAAGGATTCTCACCCTTAACAAATATTTATCCAGGGCCTGCTGTGTATACAGCACTATACCTGGGCCTAGAACACAATCTCATCATCATGTCTCTCTGTGAGGATAAATCACAGAAAGTCCTGAGAGTCACGGCCGGGGTCACCTTGCTTGACTCACACTTTGATCTGTCCCCAAGCCCTCTGTCCCCGCAGAGGCCCTCGCCATCCCATTCATGGGAACAGCCGGCAGTGGAGTGGCAATGGCTGCCATTAATTGAGCGCTTCTCAAAGGGTGTGGCTCCAACATGCTAGCACTTTATAGATTGTTTTACGTAATCCTCTAGACAACCTGTAGGTAGACCCTGTTAGTATTCCCCACTCTAAGGACGAATAAAGAGAGGGGTCCACATTTTAAGCATCTTGTCCAAAGTTAAGAAGTAGCGTTAATCTGCTGCTAAGTAGAATTGGGATTCCAGTGCAGATCTCTCTGATTCTAAAGTCCAGACTGGTAACTGCTGTACTATACTACTCCCTTTATCTCTGAAGCAGAATCACCCAAGCAGGCCTGCCTCACAGATCTAATGACAGTTTATAAGAAGGTAATTTCTCAGTGATAATTTGCTTATATAAAGGATCATTATGTCAGGTCATGCCACGCCCCTGCTCAGAATTCTCCAGTGATAACCATTATCTTTATATCAATGTTTTAAGTTCTTCTGTTACCACGTGATATCAATAAATATCAATATCAATAAATCTACATTGATTCATGTGGGTGGGTGGGGGTAATATGGGAATCCCCTATACTTTTTTTTTTTTTTTCGGGGGGGAGCACGAACGCAGTCCCCCACTACCACAAATTATGCAGTCGAGTTTCCCGCATTTGGGGAAATCGCAGGGATCAGCACATCTGGAGTGCAATGGATAAGCCTCGCCCTGGGAAAACCACCTTCGTGATCATGGTATCTCCCCTGCCAGGTAAGTATCCCCCTATATTTTTGATGTAACTTTTCTGTAATCTAAAACTTCTTGAAAAATAAAGTTCATAATGCTTTTTAAAAATTCTCCAATGGTTCTCCATCACACTTAAAATAAAATCCCAAGTTCTTGTTGTGGCCCACAAAGTCCAAGACAAACTAGCCCTCGGCTACCTATGGAGCCCCATCTCCCCTACTTCTGCCTCATTCACTGCCCTCTAAACACAGCCTCCTTGCTTTCCTGAAACAAAAAGTGCATTCCTGCCTCAGGGTCTTTGCACTTGCCATTCCCTCTGCCTGAGTTGCTCTCAGTCCAGATACTACATGACTCATCTCACTTCCTTCAGGTCTCTGGCCAATGTCCCCTTACCTGAAAGGCCTTTCCTGGCCAATCTATCTAAAATAGAACCTCCACCACGATCTATCCCCTCCTCTCTCTCCAGTCTTATTCACAGCACTTACTCTCTTTTTCATAATATTCACATTTCTTGATTTATTATTTGTCTCTCCCATTACAGTGAAAGCTTCATGAGGACAGGGACTTGGCCTTGCTCACTCTTCTATCCGAGGCAATATAACAACAGTTCACTGCACATAGTAGACGATACATATCTGTTGAATTTTCTACATTCCCATCTATGTCTTCTCTTACATCGTTCCCCAAATCTGAAATGTTGTGCTCTGAAGAGCCACATACTCCCTTCTTAGAAGTGCCTTCAAAGATCTCCTACAGCCCTTCTCTGACCACACACCACTGAAGAGGGGTGACAGTGTCAGTCATACAATCTAACATTTCACTGCATAAATAGCCCAATGCCCACCATGCGCTGCTACAGGTAGAATCCTTTCTCCTGCCCCCATTCCTCTCAAAAGTGGTAGAGCTGTGTAAGTCTCCTTTAGAATCCTCTCACAGTTGTGTGGTCTACTGGTCCACCTCTTGTTACTGTATGCCAAGTTCTAGCTTGGCCCCATGTACAGGGAAATATTGAAGATGCTTCTGAGGAAAATGGTAATGATAGCGTGAATCATTAAGAACCCACTTTGCATTTTACATTTACTTACTCTATTCCTCTCAACTAAGCCAGGAAGGTTTTGTACTCCCCATTTTACAGAAGATAAAAACGGATATCACAAAAGTTAAGTAACTTGCCCAAGGTCAGAGAGTTAGTTAGGGGCAATATTCACTAACAGATCTGACTTGAATCCAAGAAAGAAACATTTCTTTCAATTTTAAGGGATAAAAGTCAAGCCTTTTACCCAAATGACCAAGTATTTTCCATACACTTACTATATGTCTCACACTATGACAGGTGATCTAGGATACAAAAGAAATGGATACACGTCAACTGAGAAAGAGAGCTGTGGATCATTGGTTCAGTTACCTAATTTCTTGCATGCTCACAGCTTGAATTTTTCTAAGCTCTGACCTGTTCGGTTCAGTTAATCTGCATAATTCCTATGAAGTATGCGTTGTTTATCGTAAATCACTTCACTTCTCAGATGGCCATAGCTAGAAAATTCAACTGCTTTAGTTGTGTAATATGCTTTTCTAGAATAAAATAATCCAATAGAAGTTCCTAAGTTCACAATAATAGTAAGTAATGGCTCAGAGAACCAGGTCTGAAACAAACTGGGGCAGGCCCCCCAGAAAAGGCCATTGGCCCTCAAAACAAAATGCAGCTAGCTAATCATCTGCATCCCTTCCTGCTCCAGCAGCTTAATCCATTTAATGTATCCTTGTTATGACATTAAAAAGAGTGAGAAGTGGCAGGGCGGTAAGCATCTTTATGAGGTGTTACAATTCTTTAACTAACCTACACTTCCTTTCAGAAGGCTGTGTTTTCTGTATCACTACAAATTCCCGTTGCATCCCTGGGTGTTACCACTTGAGTCGGGCTCTGCCTGTGTGAGCCTGGAGAAAGGCTCTTTAGGAACTAACTACAGTTGCTAACACCTGAGCCCTTGTCTTACCTGTTAGAAAAGTGATAAGTTCCCGTGAACACAATGACAGCAGATTTTATATAAACCGCCTCCACTTTTCTCTCTCCAGAGCTAGCCTTTCCGTAGAGCAAAGTAGCACCTAGGAGATGGGCCATATAAGGGTCAAGAAGGGGCAGCCAAAAGAACAGAATCAACAGCACAGGGGCAGTGACAAAAACAGGTCAATCTAACCCCAACTGAAGTCTATCAGATACTGGGGAACACAAACTCATTTTTCACATAACTGATTTCAGAAGCACAGTATGATGCACACACACTTGGAAGTAAACCGTCTAAGCATTAGACTTCGTTCTCAAGAATGGCCGTGCAGACCCCAAACAGGATAGCCTGGGACACCAACCCCCTGCCCATATTACAACGTCACTTTAATGCAAGGAGGTGGACGAACAAGTCTAATTGAGCAAGGAGGTTAAGCAGGGGATGATACAGACCATTCCATGGGGATAGTGGACAAAAACATTGGTGGGATCAAAAGTAGAAACAAGGGGAGTTGGCTTTTGAAGCTAGTATAAATATGTGAATCCTATGTTTTGCATGACTGTGTGTGTGTTACAAGTGCATACACACAAAAAGTACTTTCAAACCTTTTTGCTCAGTTACCTACTATAAGGATTCTGAAACCTATGTGCCCTTTTTTAAGCTAATATCTAAATTTTTCTTCCTAATTAAAATGGTTACAATGAATATAATTTCTGGCATATAGTAAAAATTAACAATTTTAAATGTTATACCACTCCTTTAAATGTGTTCAATTTTTAATATAAATACCATAGTAATTTAATATCTACCGTTATCCACTTTTAAAATACAAGATTAAACTTTTCATTAAGTCATAAATTATATGCCATTCCTTTTTCTCCCTGACATTGTACTTCTCTTTCAGTTCGCCCCACAAAAGTTTACTGTGATATAATATACATTATCCTTTAAAGCATTTTACTGATCACTCTATGATACTTCTTTGTAACTAAAATATGCATATAAATCGGAGTTCATGATTATTTTGTTATGTCCTGTAACCATAGATTCTAAATGCTTGAATGTTCTTTTCTGGATTGAGATAGTATTACAATTATTTTTAGACATTTGTTGAAAATAAAATATACAACAAATTTTGATAAATAAGTATTAACATAAACAGTAAAATGTTATTTGAACTAGAGCTCTTAAAAAGCTGGATAAACGGGTCGTTTGTGGAATCTTAATTAAAAGAAGCTTCCTCTACTACCAATATTTCTAATTATCCCTTTTTTGACCCGCCCCCAGAAGTTTTCTTTTTCCCCCCACGTTAGAGCAATAAACACAGGAAAATTCTGAGTAAGCAAGAGATATGTATACACACACACACATAGAGTGAGAAAAGGCCAATCCTAAAAGAGGGGTCCTACTTTCTAAAGCAGATCAACCTTCTGTTGGTTAAATTCCTATGTGTGAAATGATCACATAAATATTTAGAGATTGTATAAACTTTCTAAAAACTTAATGTCCTCACTGTCCACATAGTGTCCTGATACTGATCTGCATAATATTAGACAGCAATAAAATGTTAAAAATAAGTAGATAAACAAATAAATGCAGATCAAGTTTAGGAAAAATAAACCTGGAAAACTTAAGATTTGGAGATTAAATCCCTTACGTACCCACAAAGGTACTTGTTCCCTGGTTGGAGGGACTTCTGGAACACTGCAGATTGTGACTTTTCCTACTGACTATGGTCTAGTCAGTATGGATAATAAATCAGGAAGTTGCATATGCACGTTCCCTCACTGCCTATTCACCATGGAATAGGAAAGGGCCGAGGCTCGCTGTGGGGACTGTCCTGGGATTTCACCAATCTAGGCTGCCTGTTGCTTTCTTCTGATTGTCTCCCAGGAGGGGAGCGTCAACAGCCTGGCCCAGCAAGCAGCAAAGCCTGTGACCAGCCCTAACGAGGGCAGTGGTAACAGAGGTCAAGAAATTATGCTTCACCTCAGTGGAGGACTGTGGCCAATGAAGGGAACAAAGGCAGTCACCACACTGCATTTCCCCCCCACATCCAACAGCAAACCTGTCCTGTTTCCTTCAACTACTATTTCAACAGCCCCATGGACATTCTCCATCCTATATCTTCTATTTTCAGTAATCAAGTCCATCTTCTCTTTTTCAACTTGGAACCCTGGCATAAAAGTGACTGTTTGCCTATAGAACCTCACGTGTGTCTGTGGCTCATTTCCCAGCTACAGCCTGAATCTCTGCTGATGACAACAAAAGCATCTCCATGGCAACCATCATTGAGCTACAGTGCAAAGCTGGGGTTGAAGCCTGAATTCTCCCACAAATGGCTTCCACAGTGTTAAACCCATGTCATTGCTCACCCTCTGAGCCCACTGACCTGACCCAGAACAATGGAAACAGAACAATTCTAAATTAAAATTGTTCTCTCACTTTCCTCGGGGCATCTCTACCAAAAAATAAAAATAAAAAAGATCACAAAACTTGCCAGAGTTCCACCAACGCCTTGAAAGTACAGTATTTATTCAATCAAAGGTCTCAGTGAATTGTGGAAAAACAACAAATGGGGAAGGGGAAGAGGACACCTAAAACAAGCACGTGGACAAATACAAAAATGCCAAACTGCTATTGAATGAAGACAAAAAAAAAGAGAAGGTTCTGGGGCAAATATATTCACATTGCCTCATAGCATAAGCCCAAAGAAAGTCCCTGCCGGGGGGATCCTTGTGGTAAATGCTTTCTTTTCATAAGGATCAATCCAACCCTGCCTCTTATGTTTAAATGCTAAATTCAAAAATGTACTGCAATGAAAGAACAACAAATCTTTGTTGACTCTCTGGGGGGACTAAAGATACTGAAATGTATGCCTTGCTGAGACAGCTCTGTAAATAGCAAAGTCCTATTTTTCTTTGCTCACAGACAAAGCACAGTACTACAGATTTGGGTCTTGGATTTCTTTTTTAAATCCTCTCAAATTCATTTTTGCCAGAGTCATCCGGTTCTGCTCTGATGCCAAAGCTTTTAACACAGTTGGTGGTGGCACAGCCAACACTGGTGACCTAACAAAGAAAATTCATTCAAAAGCCATATTTCTGAAGGGAAAAAGAGCTCAGTCTTAAGAGACCCAGTTTTTGCAAAGAGCAACTACACCTCTACTGTCATAAAATTTCTGAACCCCCCACCCCGTATATAGGTTACATCAGTCCCACCAGCATACCAAAGATGGTGTGTCGTGATTCACAGTAAAGATTCCAAATTTGTGGTATTCAGACAGGCATCCTGAGTGTAAAGAAGACAACTGGTGACTACCTAGGAATTCTGAGGACAGATGGACCATTCAGAGTCACTGATGTTCTCCGTCCTCTGTCCTGATGGGCTGTTACTCAGGAAACCCAGGGACCAACAAAAATCACTATGCTACTACTGGTCACTTTTGCTTTGAAAGGACTAAGTGCTTGAGAAAGGTCAGTTTGGCTAAACTAGCCTTTGAAGAGTATTCCCAGAGGTTCTCCTACTTTGCCTATATCTCGGGTCTCCAGCATGGGCAGGCCATAAGTCCCTATAACAGGTGACAGCAGAAACCCCTGTGCTGGACTTCAGAGGCTCCTTGCCTCTAACCCCAAGAAGCCTGGGGGATACAAGTCAGAATGGAGTCCAATGACCAAAGAACCTAGAGCTCCTGGAGCAGAATCATGGGGAAAGTAAGGGGCTGGTCTGTATCTCATCCTGGACAGCAAGCAAACCTCCACTGAGTGAAAGAGTTATCAGGGATATCTCAGAAGTTCCTGGCTGCTAAGAAAGAATCTCAAAGAAAGAGGTCCTGATTGCTCTAACTCCAAGGCTCTCCCATATCTTCCATGTCCTCTGAGGTCAATGGCACAAACTTTCCTCTCCCTTTTCCTGCCTCTTTTTCCCAGAGCTGCTCTGGGTTTCCAAGATGCTCAGTCTGAACATTCAACCAGAGGGATGCCAGGGCCTTCTGATGTCCTTCTAGGGTGAGGCTGCAGGGGGCTTCAGATGTGAGGGGCTCTATAGTCTTATGGTCTTCCAGCATACAACATCTACTTTGTCACTGGTCTCCACAACAGGCTTTCAGCCATCCATATGGTCACAGGATTATCAACAATCCATTTAATGTGGCCTCTCTCTAAGCCAAACTCAGCATATAAATGCACTACCTCCCCCACACCACCCCCACCCCTGGTGTGGGACATGAATTCCAGGGATGAGCCTCCCTGGCACCAAAGGATTATTACAAAGCACCAACTAACAATGCATCTGGAAAAGGACCTTGACCAAAAGGGGAAATATTAAATAAAGATGAGGTTTTATGGCTAAGAGATTTCAAAGTGAGTTGAGAGGTCATTCCAGAGGTTGCGCTTATGCATGTCTCAGCAGGATCTCACTGACTGACACAGTAAACAATACTTCAAACAGCAGGACTCCTGAGGGCTCTAGAGATATCCAGACAATATAAGCAGAACAGACAACCTCAGGAATTCGGCACCCTGTCAGTGGGCCTTACTCTGGAATTTATGCTCCCCAATGTAACAGAATTAGACTCATTTGTAGTTTTCCTATACTTGGGTCTTCTGCCCCTTTTGTTTGAACCCATAATTAGCACTATACTTGATAAATATATGTCCCAGAGACTTAAATCCTTGGACTGTCCATGTACCAGTTGGGCCCTAAATTTCAGCAGAGTTGTAACATCTACTCTCCAGTTCATTGGACTCATCCAGGATAACTAACAAGGAGATGATGATGGACAACGCCCATCCCAAGGAACAGAGAGTATCTGCAACTGCAAGCAAGATAGCTCCATCCATCTATCCCATGGGACCTAGGCTCCCTCTCAATTAGAAACAAAGTAGGCATCACCATACCAAATTCCTCAAGATTGGGGAATGAAAAATAGACTAAAGTAGACTTATTATTTTCTATTATAGACTTATTGTTATTCAGGCAATAGAAGAATTTTTATCACTGATATAAAGGCAGGGGCCACCAAAGGTTCAGAGGGGAGGGGAGAGGGAAGAATAGGTGTAATGTGGGGGGCATTTTGGGGACATTGGAATCACCCTGCATGACACTGCAATGATGGATACAGGCCATTGTATATTTTGTCATAACCTACAAAACTGTGTGGGACAGAGTGTAAACTATAATGTAAACTATAGTCCCTGGTTAGTAGCAATGCTTCAGTATGTTTCTATCAATTTTAGCAAATGTACCACACTAATAAAAGTTGTTAATGTGGGAAAGTATGCGAGGTGGAAGGAGTGGGGCATATGGGAATCCCCTATATATTTGATGTAACATTTATGTAATCTAAAGCTTCTTTAAAAATAAAAATTTAAAAATTTAAAAATTTAAAAAAAAAAACACAACCCATTTTACTCATGTACATGGTCTGGTATTAGTGAATAAGATCACAAACCACAAGACCAAGAAAAATATTGAAAGTAGTATATATTGATAGGCAAGGAGACAAACAAAAGATGGAAGCTACTTAAGAGAACCAGCAAAACAATACTAATCTTTCAATATATACCAGGCTATGCTGTGTTTTTAGTACAGAAGCATGCAAGAAGCAAGCCAATCAAATTCATATTTATTATACACTTACTACATGTAAGGCACTATGATTCTCCAACATACATTAATTGAAGAGGAATTCAAAAGGGAGCAACAAAGAAAACTAAGGATTAGAAAATAGGCATTTGAATTCTCTTTGATTATGATGTTAATTACAGAACCTGAAGAGCGATTGAGAGATAGCTGGATGAAAAAGAAAATGTGTCACTTTATATGGAAGATACTGACCAGTTTACCATTTCACTGAGGCTAAGGAATGATTTTATACTGCAGAGAAGAAACATTATATTAATACATGGAAAAGTAACATGTCAAAATGGTGCATCGCACATAAGAAAATCCTTGTTAAAGATCTTTTATAAAAAAGGGGGGTAGAGAAATCAACTCCCAAGTGTTTACTAAGATCCCATCCCAAACCCAGCCCAATGCAGTATAACACCGTGGTTGAAAGTGAGAGGTCTGTAGTCATTCTGGACTGGGTTCAAATCCCAGCTCAGCCACTTACTAGCCATACAATCTTGGGCAAGTTATTTAAGCCTGTGTCCTCATTTGGAAAATGGGGGTGGTAAGAGTACTTACCTCATTGAGTGATTGTGAGGATTAAATTACATGCATGTAAGAATTTCACACGGTGTCTGACATATAGGACAGGCTCAATAAACTGGTATTGCTTATGTTTGACTCCTTGCCTAGAAGGCACCTGCCCAGGGATCTGGTTTACCAAAACACAATCAACAAGGAAGAAATAGACAAAAATGTTTCTGATCAGTCAGAATAGAAGTCAGTTCCCTGAACAAAAGCCCATTCCCTTTGTTCCTTGAGCCCACACTCTGACTCAATTCGTGCACAATTCATTATAAAGAGTTTCTACTCCAAGTTTATGGAGCAAAACAAGTTTTAGGTACAATATCACTTTGGTAGAAGCAGTTCAACCGAAGGCTAGGTTTTTAATATTGCCAGGGTCCATATCAGAACCGAGCTTAGCACAGTCCCTCTGACTGACAGGCCTACCCACACACACAGAAAAAGCTAAGTTTGACCAGGGAAGAGAACAGCGAAGGACAAAAATCTCCACTCTAGAAGTGGTGCTTTTAGAGACCAAGGTTTCAAAACACTTCCTACTCCCTTGTGAACATTCCAAAAAGAGTAAAGGGCCATGGTAGAGAACAGTAATATGGGTTACAAAATACAAGACACTTAGTTAAATTTGAATTTCTAACAACAATTTTTTAATATAAGTATGGAAATTTTGAAACATTGGGGACACACTCATACTAAAAGAATTATTGTTTTTTTTATCTGAAATTCAACTTTAGCTGAGCATCCTGTGTTTTAATTTGCTGAATGTGGCAAACCAAGACATGGTACAAAGAACCTCCTATATGTAGACAGACTAAGGCCAGAAATGAACTAGAAATACTGAAAACCCCAAATAATGCCCAGACAGTTCCTTTGCCAGGTATATAAACAGAGAGAATTCATTCCAGGGGAAGATAGGAACCCTGCAACTGGAATAAAAAATCCAATGTGAAAAGCATTTAGCCTATACTGTTAGGGGTGGAGAGGTCCCCTTGGGCAAATTAGCTTGTCTCATTGCCTGGACAGTCAAGTCAAATAGGTCCAGTCTGCTTGTGGAAAGGCCCTTGCATCCACAAGCCAGGCACTTATGCTTCATGGTTGGTAGAGCTGTATAATTGCCCCCATTCATCAAAGCTCTAGGAAAACTTCCATGGAAACTCAGTGCCCATCCCACATGTTCCCCAGCATGCACACTACACCTACTGCCATCACAGCACGACCCACACAGAACAGAAGTACCAATTTATCTGTCCATCTCTCCCTCTAGATGGTGAACCCCTCAAGGATAGGAACAGCATCTAATCTATTGGGGACACCACAGTGGGTGGCCACCTCACAAGACAGTTGGTTGGCATGCATGGTTCTTGTAAGGAATTTTGTAGTAGGAAGGTGCTAATTAAACTTTACTGGGAACAAGTCAGAAAGGAGAGAGAGAGAATAATCCATTGTTGTTAATTCTTTTCAATAGATTAGATAAATTTTTTCTGTACTGGTTTTATACATAAGCACACCTTATGTCAACCAACCTGTGAATACATAGCAGTAAAAAAGAAAAACTCCAAAGATTCTTGTTGAGGTTTATTTCCAGGGGCGAAGGAAAAGATCTACATGTTTGCAACTATATAAGAATATAAATGTACATAAAGACCTTAAGTATATGTCTGTATCTGCAAGTCATGGGTGCGTCTGTAAAACACTAGAGCTTCCTTAAAGGGAGTGAGAGATACTAGAAAAAAGACGCAATCGGATCTCTTCCTAAAAATACTCAGAACTCTAAGGCTCTTAATTCTAGCATCAGCTCACAATAGTAGCCCCGTTGTGTTAATGAACCTGTAACATGACATTTCTCGCCACTAACCTTTATACAGTGTCCACAGGAATCCACAAATTGGGATAGGAATGGCATCACAGAAATGACACTAAAATACTTTCAAAGCCTAACACTGCTTCAAGACAAGTGCCCACCCCGTGGGTGAGCCGCATTTTGCATTTCACTGAACCTCTCTTCCACCCACATCATCTCATCTCTCTTCTTACCACATGCCTCCTCTGGGCACCTCCCCAATATGTCCTTCCCTGCTCCATCACTGTCCCCCCAATCTCTCTTCCTCACAGATTGTTGAGGTACTCATTGACTATTTAAAATACCATTAATATCATCATCGGTCCTCTCTGGCCATGTGAAAAAAATAAGAGACAGCATGCAACAGTGCATGTTTTCTCATTCCCCAGGAACTGGGCAAGACCATTCACTGGATCTGGAAGAAAACATTATAGAACTTGTATTTACATTTCATTTCATCTCACCTGTTTTCAATTTGTTTTTGTGTGGGCTTTAAAATGGATACAACATATTAGATAGTCTACACATACAATTATAAACTAAATACCTATGCTGTTCATCTGTGTTCCAGTTTTTTATGGCCACCTAACAAACCACCCCAAAACTTTGTGGCATAAAATAGCAATCATTTTACCACACACACAGATTCTGTGGATCAGGAGATTGGACAGTGTCTCGGCTCCAGGATTTCTCAGTTGGTTTCTTAGTTTGCCTGAGCTGCTATTCCAGGTACCACACCTTGGTTGGCTTAAACAATGGGAATTTATTGGTTCATGGTTTTAGGGGCCAGAAGTCCACATCAAGGCATTAGCGAGACCACGCTTTCTCCCTCAAGACTGCGGCATTCAGTGCCGGCAGCTGGTAACTGTTGGGATTCCTTTGCTTTCCCATCATATTAGCTATGGCCTCTCCTTTCACTTCCAGGTCCCCCTGACTTTCTGCTTCTCCCTGTGGCCTTCTCTAGCCTGGCTTCCCATTTCTTCTCTTTATAAAGCCTGAGTAAACTGGATTAGGCCCACCCTGCTTCAGTGGGCCACACCTTAACCAAAAACATCTTCAAGAGGTCCTATCTACATTTCACGCCCACAGGAATGCAGATGAAGATTAAGAACATGTCTAAAGTCTCAGTACATAATTCAATCCTCCACAGTTGGGAAGACAAACTGCTGTAAGGTAACAGGCTGGAACCTTCTGGAGCTTCTTTGCTCTACATAGCTGGCTCCTGGGCTCAGCAGGGGCTGTTGACTGGAGCACCTACATCTGGTCCCCAGGTGGCTTCTCCCAGTGTGGCTTCTGGGAACGTTCAGAGAACAAGTACACCAAGGGAAGCAGGTGGGAGCAGGAGCGTGGCCTTTCTGACCCAGCCTCAGAAGCCACCTAGCACCACCTTCCTCCATACTCTTTGGTCAAAGCAGGCAGAGTCCCACCAAGACACAAAGGGAGGGGATGAAACTCCACCTCTTGACAAAGTGGCCAAGTCACACTGCAGAAGAACATGTGTTGCAGTCATCTTTGAAAGATAATCTTCCACAACTTTCCTGTTTGCTCTCGGATCTGCTCCCCACCCTTCCTCTGCACTGGTCTGCATTGCAGAGGAAGGATCTAGCAGCCACACTTCCCAGGCTAGGGAAATATGTTTAAACAATGGAGGTGCTGCCAAAAGACTGAAGGGGTGCTGAAGAGAGGAAGAAGCTAGGTTCTTCTCCCCGCTTTCTCTCTATTCAGTGAGTATTTTCTCAGTAGCTATTTCTCCTCCATGGTTTCCTTCCTCTGGTAGGCAGAAACCACTTTATTCCATCCCACAGCCTGGGACCCAAGGGTTGGTACTGGATTTCTGCTCTGCTGATCTGGGGTTGCCTGACTATGCACTGTTTAGCTTTTCAGCATTTCCGATCCCTTTAAAACTAACGCACAGTATTAAATCCACCCTCTTGAACTACCTGGTATGAGCTCTGTTTCCCAATTAGACTCTGACTCTATAATAAATTTTTTGGAATATTTGTCACCAAAATGTGCAGATTTATCATCAAAATGTAGAATCAAAACTTACATCATTTGAAAAGTCCCAGCATGGGAGTCAGGTCACCTGAATTCTTGTCCTGCATCAGGCACTAGTAATAGACAGCGACATCTGCTTAATCCACGGTCCTTCACGTAGTCAGCCACAAAACAAGTTGTCCCCAGAGGCACTGACCATGCTATGACTGTCTTCCAGACAGAATCTGCCCACTAGGCCCAGGCCCAGCCCACACTGGCCTTGATTCTGAACATCTCAGCTCAGCACTTAAAAAAAAAAAAAAACCCAGCAGACAAACCATTTTCCATATTACCAGCCAGGTCAGACAGCAGTGGAGCCAGGTTCCCAGCAAGGGCTTGCCCCTGCAGCTGGGACGGAGAGGATGGGGCCGGCGCATCTGGTTAGAGTGAGGCCTCCGCTGACCACCTTAGGGCACTTTCTGCCTTCTCAGCTCGAGAGAAAAGCATCACGATGTTTGCAATGGGAACCTTGTGAGTCAATCTGGCCAGCTGCAGACTGAGCCCCATCTGAGTTCAGGAGAACTATACGGGGACATTCACAGCATCTGAAAAAAGAACTTTTTCTTCTTTGAAGGAGAGAAATAAAAGCTTATGACATAGTCTGTTGCAAAAGTAAAGAAAAACTTTGCAACTAAGTGTGCCAATTATACCATCACAGGGGAAAGCGTCCAGTTTAGAGAGACACCTTCAATACAGAGCTGACAGAGACAGACAAATTCAGGTGGGCGCCTTTTTCTTTTTCTTTTAGGTACATATAAATGATTCATCCCCCAACTCACTCATCTCCTCATTTCGTATCCCAGGGAAAGAGGATTCAACAAAACCGATTGTGGATTTAATGAAACATCTTTAAGACATTGAAAGAAATGTGATATTACAGCAAACTATTAAAAATTTGACTGTATTAAGTCCAAAAATTTTATTCAACTATTATTTAAAACAAATAGGTTACACGTTTAGACCCAGAAGTCTTTGGTAGTACAGCTATAGCTCATAACAGGATTTGGCCTGTAAATCCATCTAAGTACTATTTGGGAACAAAACTGAGGAAAAAGTCCATTCAAAACCAAGACCCTGAAATAAGATTAACGATGCTGAAAGGTTAACAAGCACCACCAATGTCTCACCACGGGGCTGCAGTGGGCTTCAAGTCTTGCCTAAATCACTACTCCGGCCCTATCTAGAGTGGAACTTGGGAGGCATTCAAACCCGAAACTTTATCTTGATGACTCCGAAAGAGGAGAAAGCAGTTAGAAGCCATTCTAACAAAGCAAAATTGTACTTACTCTGCTTAGCTCACACTAGAATTATGCATCCAAATGATTTTGAAATGAACTGGGCAGAATCCATCATGTACACAGGAGGTTTCCTTACTTATCCCACTTCCACGTTTGGGTCTCTAAGTATCATACAACACTTGCCACTATCAAGCAGGTATGGTATGAGGAGATAAAGATAAGCAGACAGCAGTTTCAGTTAAGATACTAAGAACAATTGCATTTAATTAGCCTACTGTATGCAACATGCTTTTCTAGAGAGCAAAATGTGAAGATGAGCAAGACCCAGCCCAGCCCTCCAGGGCTCTGCAGTTGAGTGATGGAGTCAGGCACATATACGGATAACTCTGAAATAAGACAAAGGTGATAAGTGTCATTGAGAGTACGGAGTGATAGATAAGAATGCGGGAGGGAGCTGCATCTCCTGCTTGAAGGGTATGGGAATGCTTCTCTGGTGAGGTGGGATTCCAACGGGGCCTTGAGGGAGGAGGCAGGAGGGTGCAAAGGCAGGGGAGAGCCAAACCGTGGATGTCAGTGAACGAGAGCAAAGCGCGAACTTTACCCTGCCAGCAATAATGAGCTGCCACAGGTTTCTGAGAGGGTTGATGTGATTAGATCTCTGATTCAAAAGACAACTCGTGGCAACTTGAGTTATGTTCTTAAAACCCATATTCCTCAGAGAGAATTTTGAAAAATCTCGTATCAGGGCAATAACTCTTTTCTCTCTGTCACAGCTGCCCTGAATGCTCCGACTCTCGTTCTGTCTTAAAGGCCTCAGTCTGCAACCAAGTGCTTTACTCTCCAAGTCGCTGGCTCCAACTGTTCACCCCGTATGGGCTCTGGACACCCCATGTGGTACGACATCTGTCTGCCCGGCAATAAGCTGCGACATCAGGACAAAACCTGGACTCTCCCGAGGGTTCTCCAGCAAGCCCATCAGCGGCAGAAGAACCCAACTTCCATTTTCCTGTAAACGTCCATGGAAATGAAGAGCAAAGGATACATTTTTTTTATGGATGAGTAGCATCCGTGTCCCGTAAACAATTCATTTCAAGGCTATCTTGGTCCACAATTTCTCTGGACTCAGAGTTCAGAATCTTCCCTCTAGTGCTATAATTCAAGACTCTGAATTTCAAAGGAAACTTTGAAATTCAAATCTACTCTTAATTCAAATTCTACTCTTAATTTCCACGTGTAAACAGACTCCATGTATCTAGGGTGAGCACTCCCAATGCCTTGTGTCCCACAGGTTAAAGAGAATTCAGTATTCATTTCCTTGTAGGCATAAGTAATGAATTAGATTAAAATTCAAGTTCAGTAGAATATGTGAGCAAGAAAAGGGGGAAAAACAGGCAAAGAGAGGGTCAAGCCATACCATCAACCTATGGCTTTCATTAGCTCTTCGCCTGGGGATTTGCCATATTCCGATGCTTCCACTGGAACAAGGTTGCCACTCGGACCCTCCCCTAGGGGCCCAGTCAACACAGTAACTTTGAAGCAGTGCAAGCCCTGGGAAGAGAGACACTCATGCAGACTGGAGCACATATCGTTCGCACATCTGTGAGTGTGTGTGCATACACACACAGACACACGAGAGAGGGAGAGAGGTTTCCAATACAGAGTATTTCTGAGGTGATTCTCAGTGGAAATGAAAGAGCCCGGAACGAACTCCTGTGCCTCCCATTGACAACCTTCCCCTGGCCGCACGGAGCAGACTGGCAGCCTGCGACACCGCGGGACGTCACAGCCTCCTCCGTGCAACCTGGGAGGAGCAGTCAGCTGCCTCCCACCGCCAGGCTCCTACTCCCTCCCACAGCCTGGGTTTTGCAAGAAGAGGCCAAGGCCCCAACAGGTGTGTGTGCTGAGCTCCAAAAGGGCTGGGAGGGAGAGACCTGGAGCTGGAAGTTTCTCCTCCACAAACTCCCCGTCCAAATGCAGACTCCACAGGACAGCGGCAGGCTCTGAAGTGTTCCCGCCAGCTGCCCTCTCCCTTTTACAGAAGACCCAGGCTCTGCAGCTGCCAAGTCTCCAAACTGCTCCCTACATTCTCAGAGTTTACTGGAATCCCCCAAAGGGTAAATAGGGAAGTGGGATGAGGCGAAAACCCACATTAGGCAAATTACTAACTCTGACAAGTACGAATAGAAAATAGAGGCTAGAGTCGGCCACGCTGTCCAATGTGGAAGCCCCCAGCCATGTGACTGTTTAAATGTGAAATAATTTAAACTACATTTAAAGTTCCATTCTCTAGTCTCACTAGCCATAGTTTTTTCTGTTGGACAGCAAAGATAAAGAACATTTTCATCATCGCAGAAAGTTCTATAGGGCAGCATTGGTCTCAAGGTTATGATGACGAGGTCTATTTGCACCTTGGATTAGGAATAAAATGTAGTGTTTGCAATAAAGTGAAAAGAGCACTAATTAGGAGTTCTAAGTGTGCTCTACTAATAATGGTCTCTAATGCCATCAGGGAACCACTTAGCAGCCCAATCTGCAAAATAAGAGCATTGAACTAGACAGGTAAGCCCCAAACCCTTACCTGATGGGGGAAGATAACGCCACAACGCAACCAGCTGCCATGGGGAGAGCAGGAGGCCTGGAGCCCCGCTGGTCAGGAAGCCCAGTGGCCTTAGTTTTTTTCAGCTGCTTAATAGAATAATACCAACATCCTCATCAATCCAACAGGATAATATATTTGAAATTGTCCTGTTTGCTGCAAAAATGCTAAACAAAAGCTAGATGTTACTCTCTTAAGTTAGAGCCTCTGAAGGCCCTCTATTTTAAGATTCCTGCTTCTTTCCTTCATCCCTTTGAAGGATCTCCTTTAGCAAGTGCCCAGGATACGGCCCAGGTTTGCCTTTGTTCCTGCTGGCAGCCTCTTCAGGGGAGGCCTTTTGTTGCCTGGCTTCAGCAAACCCAGTTTTACTTCCTCCTCCTCCTCCTCCCCCCCCCCCCC
>JAQZBX010050824.1:0-19545 GCA_029593785.1 Cabassous unicinctus | reverse complement strand
GGATGGGTTAGTTAGGCAAGTGCTTGGGTTTCTAACTCTAAAGGGTACTTAAATGTCACAAGAAATGTAATGAGATGGGTAAAATTATAATATTTAAGATATTTTAAGAAATATTGCTTGAAGAAATATTTTGGAAGTCAATTGAAGGATATGTGTGTATGTGTGTGTGTGTATGATGTGTTTGTGTAGGAGGGTAAAACCACCAAAGAATGTTCTTGAGTAATGATAGATATGCTCTATTGGCTGTATGGTTAGTGATTTACAACACAAACACTTATCACCCCACGCAGTTTCTAAGGGTCAAGAATCCAGGAGCAGCTCAAGCAGGTGGTTCTGGGTCTCTCATGAGGTTGCAAAGCTGTCAGCCAGGACTGCAGTCATCTACAGACATGACTGGAGCTGGAGGGTCCACTGCAAAGATGATATACTCTCATAGTTGGCAGTGACACAGTTCTTTGCTGGCTTTTGGGACAAGGCCTCAATTCCTTTCTAGTTCCTGGAAGTCCTCATGACATGGCAGCTGGCTTCTCCCAGAATGAGTGATCCAAGAGCAGGTGAGAAAGTCTTAGTGTTTTTTATGACCCAGTGTCCAAAGTCATACTTTCTCATTTCCACTTTTTTCTGTTTGTTAGAAGCTACTCATTAAGACCAGTCCACACTCAAGGAAAGGGGAAATGAGCTCCACCTTTTGATGGGAGGAGGCTCAAAGAATTTGTGGGCATTTCAAAACTACAATGAAGGAATGTGGATCAGTAAACTATAAGGTCTTTGCCAAATGCAGTATGCACTTTTAGGGAAGGGGGTAAATTGTTCATAACAATATAAGATAGTTGGCTCTCCTCTTCCTACTCCAAGTTTTTTTCTAAATAAATGTTTGACAGCTATTTAAAGAATGCTCCCCAGTCTGTGAAAGAAAGAAGACAAAGATTAAGAAAGGAAAAATATACAATCATCTCTTAGATATTTTTAAAGCATTTAATAAAATTAATATTCATTCCTGGTTAAAAACTCTTAGAGTATGAGAAGAGCTTTTTCTTTCATTCACTTATTAATTTGTTCTCTATTCAGACTGCTATTTATAACTGTCATTTTGTTTACTAGCTGTAGTAGCTACAGAGGGAAATACAAATGACAATGATAGCTAACACCTTAAAAGTATTTACTATGTGCCAGGCACTATTCTGGATCCTTCATGCATAATCAACATATTTAAGCATCACAATAACCCAGGAAGATAGACATTATAATTATCTTCTAGCCTTCTAAGATCCCAACAGCCTCCCTTGCCTTCCTCAAGGCTATAACATCACATCTAGGTTAGATTCTCCCTCCTTTTATAATGAGTTGTAGTGGGCACTTTCTGAAGCACTTGTAAGATACAGAGTACCTTCAAATGTAAATATGGAACAGCATTTTTTGGTTGTTCATTCCTACAATTCTGGGCCCATTCAAACGCAGATGTCCAAAATGGGGGAGCTGTAATCTGGGTACATCTACAGCAGTGTCAAGTGACAATTGAGCCATGTGTAGCTGCTCAGCAATCCTTTTACTTCCTTCTTATATGCTTATGTTCCATCCAAACTCCCATCCCATCCCTAACCTTCCTTCACATTTCCTATTTTCCCTATTTTCAAGCTCCCATCTCTCCCAGCACACCTTGCTCTTGGCAGATTATCTCGCTTCTGTTTACCAGACAAGGTCAAGTTTATCTAAATTGGGTTTCCAATGTCTCTCCTTTCCTGCTACTTGAAAGCCCACCCGCCCCCACCTTAATCCTCTCTGTGGAAGAGCTATCTCTACTCCTGACCAAAACACTAATCCACCCATTGTGGCCAGTAGAATATCCAGGACCAAGATGATTTTTAGCTTCCAGGAGGCACTACCAGAGGAAAGAGTGACAATTGCAGAGGCTTTAAAAAAATGAAACTCTGGAAGCAAAGTTTACTCTGTATAGTAGCAGAAGGGTTTAATAAAATTTCCCTAAACATTGAGTCTAAGAACAAGATTATTATGAACATACTTAAAACTCTAAACTTGACTCTAAAGATAGTGGTATTCTATGGCAGAATACCATAGAGGTACCATAGAGGCCAGCCCTCCACCAATGATCTGGGCCCCCTTTCCCTGGCATAGAATTGTTCCTGAAAAGCAGGAGCTGCCTAGCCCAAAACTATTATTCCCAGCCCTCTCGCTTCTAAGCATGGCCACGGGAAGCTCTCACTAATGCCATGTGCACAGAAGTGACATACACCATTTCCAGGCCATCATAGGGAAAAGGCAGCAAAGTCTTCTTCATCACCCTTGTGCCATTCTTCATCTGGAAACAGGAAATTCAGCACAGGACAGTGAGGCCCTGAGGATGGAAGAACCGTATGATATAGGGTCCTTGAATCCTATTGGGAGGAAAGTCTCTTGCCAATCAGGAAGAGGCAGTTAGATTTTACATGAGCAAGAAACAAATTTCTGCAAGTTTAAGCCGGTGGAAGCTTGTAGTGCGTTCTTTACACCAGCAAGCGTTACCCTCAACTAACACTAGTGCTTTTCTGTTCTCAAGTTTTTAAACCTTGCTTCTTTCTTTGTTTCTTGCAAAGCAAAACTCAAAGATGCCTGAAATAGAGGCTTCCTTACATAAATTAGGTCATCAATAAGTGTGTTAAACAAAACAAGTTTCTTAAACTTCAGAAACTTATTTCTCATGGGCAACCTTTTAGAATTTAAAGTTACACTCAACTGACACGTATGGGAATGTGTGACAAACCTGTGAAAACCGCTCTGACAGTAAATGTTGAATAGCATATTCTTTGAATTCCTCCCAGCCTCTCCTCACAGCACCAGAGCCCTCGTTCTTATGACTAAGAAAATCATGGTGGTCAGCTCCTAAAGAAGCTTCTGCTTCTTCAATTGTCTGTACGCTCATGCTCATTTCTCTTAATAACCATCTCAGCTTAAATGCCGCTTCCCCAGAAAGCCTGTTTCTTACAGCCACTAGATTGCCCGAAAAAGAAACCTGAGACCACCTACCCCTCTCTTCACCTCACCTCTGATTTTGACAGAGAAAATGGAGTGTGAAAAGTACAAATGCATGAGGGGTGATGCCGTGTTCTAGGAACAACAAGGGCTTGAGCACAGAGTGCAGGAGATAACTTGACGGGGAGTGAGGTCTTACAAGCCATCCCACAGCCACCTGGTTAATGGCCCTGCCACCATTCCTTACTTTACATGAACTTATCACTTCCCCTTCTGTCCAGAACCCTTCAAAAGTGTTCCTACACCAAAGGATGAAATCTAAAGTGCTTTACGTGATTTAAAACATTCTGCCTTTTCTGCACCTTCTTCATATTCCTGAACACACCTGGCTTCCTGAACCCTCCAGCTGTTCACAAGGTTCTTCCTTCCCCTTTCCAAAGGCAGGTTTTCATTCCTCTTCCCAGACCCAGTTCAAATATTGCCTCCTGTATGAAATCCACTTCCAGCCAACTCTCCATCTCCATAAAATGGTTGTGGTCAGAGAATTCCAATAAAAAGTAAAGTTTATTTTTCAAAGAAATGTGAAAGTGGGTAGTTAAAAAAATTATTTTGCGATAGATTAGGAATGTAGATAGGGAAAAAGACTGAGAAAAAGATGTGACATTGTGGCAAGTAGTTTCAGTTGAATCCTGAATTCAGAAGTGAGATTTCAGTGAGGGAATATGGTATAAAGAAGAGATTCCACTTAGCTGTCTCTGATCCATTTAATATCACTGGACACTGCTTCCTTGAAACTTACTCTACCTTGGTTTCCATGGCATTACACACACTATTCTTCTCGCTGCCAAATGCTATGGTCTAAATTCAAAAGTGAAGATGACAAACTTATCAAGGGATTTTCTTTCATAAATGAACCCTACAATCAGGAGAGAACTCAGATCAAGGAAAGCCTTCTGTGTATCAACAGGACCTAGGAAGGGGAGGGAAGAATCTGGCAGGAACTTAGAGCTTGGCATTTAGAGTCTAATATAGCTTCTTTGGTAGGAAGGTCAGTCTTAATCTCAGGTGTACACTAATTTTTCCTGTGTTTTGGGGTAAAATGTCATGGGGTGGGAATCAGAGATGCAATAGCCTCTCTTGTCAAAAAGAAACAATCTACAATCTCTGTGTGGGAAATATACATTGGCTCCTCTGTCCCCTGTCAAAACTTTTGGTTTTCTCCTTTTTCCCCTTGTCACAATTACTGACCCTTAGGAAACAGACTCCCTTTCTCTCTCTCCCACTATCATCTGCTGTAATCACGTGCACTTTACTGAAATTGCCCTTTTAAAGGTCATCTATGAAGTTTTTATTGCTAAATCCAGCATCCTCTCCACTTAGATATCTCTGGTGCATTTAATACCGCTGGACACTGAGTCCTGGAAACTTACTCTAACTTGGTTTCCACACTGCACACACCAGCCTTCTCGCTGCCATGTGTTATTTTTTGTCTCCTTTCTTGACTCCTCTCTTTCCTCCAACCCCACTAATGTCAATCTTCCTTAGTTCCCTGAACTTTTCCCCTCTTATCTCTTCCACTGAAAGAGATAATCCATTATTGTTTCATCATCATTTATATATATGCTGATTTCTCTGAAGCCTGTATTTCTAATCCCTAGTGACACTCACATATTTCAAATGCTCCACTGACCTTTCCTATGTGTAGGTCACACTATCATTTCAAATTTGACATTTTGGAAACCAAACTTATCACCTGTCCTCCCCTTCCTCTAAATGAACTTTCTCTTAATTGGCCTATCTGCCCCAGTAGCACCATATTTTTCCAAATCATGTACAATCAGAAATTTGGAGCAAGATCTAACTTGGTACCATATTCTAAATATTTTTATTTTTTAAAAACCTCATCTTTGTTGACTGAAATAAGCCAGACACAAAAGGACAAATAGTGTATGATCTCACTAATATGAAATAATTAGAATTTGCAAATTCAGAGTCAGGAACTAGAATACGGGTATACCAGAGGTCAGGATGGGGGTAGGGAATGGGGAGTAAATGCTCAGAGATTCTGTTTCCCGTGATGTAGAAGTTTTGGTAATGGATGGTGGTGATGATAGCACAGCATTGTGAATGTAATTAACACCACTAAATTGTATATTGAATATGGTTAAAAGGGGAAAATTTAAGTTGTATATATGTTATCAGAATAAAATAATTTGAACCCATAGAACTGTACAACACAAACAGTAAACGCTTGTGTAAACTATGGACTATAGTTAATGGTATCATTATAATAATACTGTTTCATCAATTGTTGCAAAGTTACCACACTAATGCAAAATGTTGATAATAAGGAAAACTGTGTGAGAAAGGTATATGGGAATTCTGCATGATTTTTCTGTAAACCTACAACTTTTCTAATTAAAAAAATTGTATATATCATCTTTGCCCTTTCTTCCTTAACCTCAAGACCCTGCCATCAGCCTAGGACTGCGTACCTTTGATTTTACACAGTCACACATCAGAGGTAATAATCAGTTACCCTTTTTTTTTTTTTTTTAGGAGGTACTGGAGATTGAACCCAGGACCTCATACATGGGAAGCAGGTGCTCAACCACTGGAGTTACATCCGCTTCCCAGTCAGTAACTCCTGATATTTCCATTGCCTCTTTCCCTCTCTTACAAATTTCAACTTAAAAAACAAATCAAGACTTGGTAAGGAGTGACCTTATTTGTAAGTATTATTTCAAAGGGGGAAAGGGTTTGCGATAGGGAGAACACTCTGACCATAAGTTGCATAAGCATCTCAAAAGTTTGGCAGAAAGGGTTTTGTTTTGCTTTTTATAGAGAGGAAAGAACTGGGTGTAGGAAGGTGGGATGAAAGGTTGGCGTGATCAGATAGTAGATCTGACACCAATTTGTGCTGAAGCAGCTTATTCTCTGGGAGGCACCCTTAAAGTTCAGGAGTCAGGAGAAGGAGAGACTCTTAACCAAAGTTTGGTTAGCAGGCATTTTGTTCCAATTGACCAATAGTGATGAGTTAGTTATTCCACTATCATTTATGAGATAAAGAATGGGAATGTGATGTCCGGCCTTGTCCTAGATAAATGAGGGAGTATCCCTAAGTCTTATCTAAGTCACCTGGGGAAGGGTGGTTCTTTGCTGTAAGCTCTTTTCTGGAATACAAAGGTTGGGGGATTTCTTAACTTTCGCTGCTTTCCAGGATCACGGAGCTTAAGTGAAAATTGAACATTTTCACAAACAAATGCTCTTAAGCTTCCTTATGGTTAATAGAACATATGGCAAAAATATTCTTTATTAGCACCCAAATCCTGTTCTTCTTCATGCTCTACTTCAGTATTATTTTTCTCAATCTTTCCTGGTGGTTATTGAGATCTTTATGCCATCCATCAATATCCAAGACCTTAATAGCTAGCTCCAAGGTTTTCTTTAATTCCTCGGGTAATTTTCAGTTATATCTCACATCTCTGCCTCTTTCTTGGTCTGGATTCAGATCAGCCCCTCTTTCTTTCTGACACTGCCAATGCCCTCTTCCTCAATCCTCTGTGAAGGCAAACTTTATTGAATATCAATTGATGTAACCAGGACAGCTCTGCTCAAGGCATGCAGGTGGTCCTGCTTCTGCCAACACTCTGTCATCTTTCCTCTCCTACCTCCACTACTTCCAGAGCCACCCAGACAGTAACCACTATCTCTACCTGACCTCTTACTGGCAGGGAGGCACCCAGGAGCCTCTCAGCAACAGTGGGGATTGGTTCACCTTGAGAACTCTACCCAGTTGTGAAGACCCAGGATTCATTTTCCTACATCCTGAAAATGATGTCAGAGCCTCCCTTTCTGCAGTGAAAGCATCCTCTGTTCCTTCTTTGATGACTCCTGAAGCTCCAAGACCTGAGAAATTTATTCCAGAGAAGGAAACCAAAGAATAGAATCAGCTCCTACCTTCCCTCCCCTTTTCCCATTCTACTGTGACTTCCACTCTCCAACCAGGCTTGCCTCTTCAGTTTCTGAACACACCATTTTCATGTCCAGCTATAAACCCTAGCCCTTGGCCCCAACAGCAGCATAAACTCCCTTACCTCCAACCTTTCCAGGTTTGCTCATCCCCCAAGCCAGCTATACTGCCTCACCTCCCGTTAGAGAAGAATCTTCCACACTTATCTCCAAACCACTTTTTGTTAACAGAGTGGTAATTAATTAATTGATAACAGAAAATAGGCAGCTGATGAACTCAGTGTTCTCTGAGTTTTATAGCCCTCATTAATTAACATCTGGGGAAGGGAATTGCACATACCTGGATTCCCAGTCGAGGTTACATCTAAATCCTACCTCCCTCACTGCCTCTCGTATTATTCAGTTGAATTGTACTTTTCATTGCTTCTTGACTGTTATATGTAAAGAGTTCTCTCTCCCTTGAATCCTTTCATTTCAAAAATATATACTAGGCCCTTCCATCTGCAGTTAGGTAAAATGCATGACTCAAATTAAAATAAAACATAATACCTTCCTTTATGGAACTTTCTATCTGGAGAGAAGAGATACTTGTACAAATATCTATTATGTGAGACAGGCAATGGTAGTAATTTTGAAAGACTTCAAAATCATCATCGTCATAAATCTTTATTGACTGATTACTATGTTTCAAACACAGCTCCATGCACTTTATATATCTTATATATATATCTCACTCATCCTTACAGTAACACTATGAGATGAATCAGTCATTTTTATCCTCGCTTTGCAGAAAAAGAAACTAAGGTTCAGAGAGTGTTAGTGACTTTCACAATAATCAACTACTAGTAAATGGAAATGTTGGAATTCTACTCCAAAGTTGTTTTTTGTGTGTTTGTTTTTTAATCTTAACCCTTAAGGGAACTTCAGAGGAGGTGGATATAATATCTTACTGGGATGATCAGGAAAGTCTTCATGAAGGGATTATTTTTGAGACTGATTTTGTAGAAAGGTTAGGATTTTGAGAAACAGAGATGGATAGGAAAGAAATTCAAGTCAGAAAGAAGGCAATGGATAGAAACAATGAAATTATGAATGCCAGGTATTTGTAAGGGATGACAATCAAAGGTGTTTGACTAGAGGATAGGACTTTACGAGGCTAAGGCCGGGTTTGAGCCACTGTAAACAGCTTCTAGGCTGAAGAACTTATTTAATTAGGAGGCAGTAGGGTATATAACCCCACCTCCAACACTGACCCTTACTGTTCAACAAGCCACTTAAGGCACCTAATGTAGTGCCTAGATATTGACCAAGACGGTTTTCCTTCTCTTGACCAGGCTCCCAGCCTTAGTCCTTGCGTGCCCTGGCCCACTCCCTTCCCCATGCTGACTTCCTTGAAACTAATCTTGCAGCTGTGGAACTGCAGAGAGAAACAACTTGGACTGCAAGGCATAAAAAAGGAAAAAAAACAACTTCAGAGCCTATTCTAAATATCAGATTTGCCTCCGACCTTCCTGTCCCCTCTCCCTTTCACCCCCACTACCCAGTCTCCAGGCGACCTAATCACCACAAAGGAAAACATTCTGGACCACGTGGTCCTAATCACCTCAGTAAATCCCTCACCCATCTCAGTGAAACCAAACTGTCCTAAGTCAAATCTCATAAATCACTCACCCCTCCCAGTCATCAACCCCCTTACTATCTTCCACTGCTTTTCTACCATCCCACTCCCAGCCCTAGAAAGCTGGCCAGCCTTTGTTTCCTTGGAGTTGAGCTCTATTCTCTGCCTTGCTGTAACAGCGCCCTGAATAAAGGCATCCTTGCCTGCTTAACATTGCCCAGTGCAGTTTTTTCTTTAACAATATTAAAGATTAAATGTGAGTATATTGTATTAACTGGATCATCACCAATGATGGATGTAAATCTACCCTCTGTGGCCTGGGCCACAAAAATGAGGAGAAAACCGAATGGCATGCTGACGTCACTAAGGATAACGGCCGGGCCTACAGGAAAATAGGTCACAAAGAGAAACGGGGAAATCTAGGATAAGGAAACACCACGATACTCAAAAGAAGGAAAAAAAGGTTGAGTAAGAGCAGAAAAATACTAAGTTTCAAGGGGACAGAAAATGTGTACTCCAATTCCTTCTTTCCCCTTACCAATGGCCTGGTCATATTATTCAATATTGAATTAATCCAAGGTGAAGGGACTTTTCAGGGTCAACAGCAGAAAGCAGACTCCCAGAATGTCCTGCAAACAGAAGGCTACTTTGCAGAACTTTAAAAGGAAGGAAAAGCCTTTGTTCCACAACCTGCAAGAGGCCTGAGCTCAGAGAGCCTCTCCTCATGGCTGAGGAGCTCCCGGCAGAGCACTAGGGCTGTCAGACACAGAGTCCCCTGGAGAGTGGAGTGAGGCATCCTGACATGGAAGCCTGGTCCCTCAGGCCATGCATAATCCTGCAGCCCTGCAACCACTCTCCTGCCTAGCACTTGGCTCCAGCACCACAATCTGGGTCACAGGGGGTTGGCATTCTGGAATCACCGGCATCTAATAAATAACTCTCAGTGCTTTTCCAGCCTGATCTCAGCTGTAGGCTGACATAAGATTTGTCTCTCAGGGCTTCCTTTATCAACCTCTGGCATAGGGCTTGTTTCTTTCCAGACCTTCTCAGCTGCTCAGTTGCTCTGGTCTCTTCACAAGTTCCGCTGTAAGCTATCAGGCAAATGGCTCGTCTCTCCCTGGGGCCCCAAGATCAAACATGACAATGTTCTCTCCTCTTCCCATGTGTCTTCTTGAGTGATTGTCCATTTACACCAACCCACCAAGGGGAGCGGGGACTCAACCTGAGTCACGCTTTATTGATAAGGTTGAATCAAAGCCCTAATCTTAACAGGTAATTTAATCCAGAGCCCCTCAATTGAATCCAATTCAAAGGGTATTACACCAAGAAGAATAGTTTACAACATAATATTTCTCTTTTCAGGATTCACAAATAATCTCAAACTGCCACACAAATAACCCCTGGAAAGCCTGAGTTTTAAGAAGTGAATCTCAGAAGCTGAGTGGACACAGCCACTGTGCTGTCTGCTTCCATCCTGGCCATCACTGCTGCTGTAACAGACCCAGACCAAGAACATGGATAAACTACTGCTTTGTTTCTCTGGCCTCGTCAGTCTCCTTGAACCCTTTGCTCAGATATATAGGGAGGTCAGGGAATGGTCAAGATGCATGGGGTGAAAAAAAGAGATGGAATCTGTGATATTTTCCCCTGCATTTATGGTGAAGTTCATGTATTCCTTTCTTCATCCCACAGACCTCAGTGGGAAGGTGTTTGTGTTCCCTAGAGAATCTTCTAGTGACCATGTGGTCTTGATCACCCAGCTGGAGAAACCTCTGCAGAACTTTGCCTTGCGATTTTGAGCTTATAGTGACCTCTCCTGCGCATACAGCCTCTTCTCCTACAACACCCAGGGCAAGGATAATGAGCTACTAAGCATTAAAGAAAACCTTGGAGACTACAGTCTATACATTGGAAAACTAAATTACCTCCAAAGTTACTGAGGAGTTCCCTGCCCCAGGGCATTTGTGCCAGCTAAGAGTTTTCTTCAGCTAGGCATTGCCTCCGCCTTTGGTGAGGAAGGGCCTGCAGCAGGGATACTCTGTCAGGGATAAACCCATGATTGTCCTGGGGCAGAAGCAGGATTCCTGTGGGGGAGGATTTGATAAGGGCCTGTCCTTTGTGGGAGAGAGTGGGGATTTGTAAACGTGGGATTCTGTGTTGTCTCCAAGAGATCCTATGAGTGTATCAGGATTCCTCCTTCAATCCTAATGCCCTGGACTGGCAGGCTCTTAGTGAAGGGATATGTCATCATCAAGCCCTTGGTCTTGGTCTGAGGTCTTGAGTAAACAAGAACACCTGCAAATAAAATAACTGAGATCTAAGAGATCCGCTCAAGGCAACTGGATGCCAGATTCGATATCTATAGCTGTTTGTTCTTTGAATTCCTTGTCTGCATGTCTGCCTAATAAAATATTGTATTATGCCACCTGCAATTGTTTAGTGATTGTCAATAGTCCTAAACACTTTCTCTTACATATATTTATTTGGTAATTGGTGTTTTATTATCCAGAAAAATCATGTTGTAAAATACAGGGAGGTAAACCTTTAGATACATCACAAAGCCAGAGCACTCAGTGAATAAGACAGTGGCAACACTTACAAGCTACTAACAATCATTTTATTAGCAATTCAAATTTTTTGCAGAATTTCAATAGAAATCCTTCTATCTGGATTTTCAGCTACAAACCAATCAAAAGGAGGTTACACCAGGGAGACAACTATAGTGAGATAACCTAGCAATAGTGGAAAATCTGACAGCAAGTAATGAAACGGGGAAAAAACTAGAAGTAGGAATGAAAACTAAAAATGTATGGAGTCTGGGATCATTTCATGTAAGGACAAATATGCCTTTATTTCTCAACACAACCCCAGTGGCACTATACAATGCTTGATTTTCATAATATGTTTTTAGAGGTAGATTTTTTTCTTTTCTTTTTTTTAACAAATAAATTTTATTGATACATATTAATAAAGCATAAATCCCTCCAAAATGTACAATTAATGGTATTTAGTATAATCATATAGTTATGCATTCATCACTTCAATCATTTTTAGAGCATTTTCATTATTCTGGTAATAATAGTAATAATAAAAACAAAAACAAAACAAATAAACAAGCAAAACTCATCAGCTCTGTATGTCTCTATAATTCCCCTTCCATACATAGCTTCTATTCTGTTTCCTTCTCTTTAGTATATTTGTATTTATATTTTGTAAAACAGTCTTATATATGCAATAGCACCCATATTCGTATTATACATGAGGTTTCACTATGTTATACAGTCCCATATTACATTTTTAACTTTCCTTCTAGAAATATACATGTCCTTAGACTTTCCCTTTCAACCACTGTCGTACCCATATAATAGCTCTGCTAGTAACAAACACTCTCTCCATTTCCATTCATTTCCAAAGATTTACAAACAACCTTTTAACCATTTCTGCACAAATTAACCCTCAGCTTTCCATTCTCTACCTTCACACTATTTTCTGGAGACCTATATTCTAATTATTAATTCCATGAGTTTACATAATATATTTAGTTCATAATAGCACAATCATACAAGTATTTATCCTTTTGTATCTGGCTTACTTCACTCAACATAATGTCCTCCAGGTTCATCCATGTTGTCATATGCTTCACAATTTCATTTCTTCTTACCACAGCATAATATTCCACCATGTGTATACACCACAATTTGTTTATCCATTAATCAGCTGATGGACACCTGGGTTGTTTCCACCTTTTGGCAATCATGAACAATGCCATTATGAACATCGGTGTGCAGATGTCTGTCTTGTTACTTCTTCTGGGTATATAATGGTATTGTCGAGTCACATGGCAAGTCTATATTCAACTTCCTTAGGAACTGCCAAACAGTCCTCCACAGTGGCTGTACCATTCTACATTCTCGCAACAGTGAATAAGCATTCCTGTCCTCTCCACATCCTCTCCAACATATAGAGTTTTCTGACTTTTCAATAGTGGCCAGTCTAATAGGTGTGAAATGATATTTCATTGTAGTTTTGATTTGCATTTCCCTACTCACTAGTGATGATGAACATTCTTTCATGTGATTTTTTGCTGTTTGTATTTCTTCTTCAGAAAAATGCTAATTCAGGTCTTTCATCCATTTTAAATCGGGTAGTTTGTCTTTTCATTGTTGAGTTGTATGATCTCTTTGTATATCATGGATATTAAACCCTTATATGTGATTGCCAAATATTTCTCCCATTGAGTTGGCTGCCCTTTCACCCTTTTGACAAAATCCTTTGAGGTACAAAAGTGTTTAATTTTGAGGAGGTCCCCCCTTTTTTTTTCTTTTGTTGCTCATGCTTTGTGTGTAAGGTTTAAGAAACTGCCACCTACCACAAGATCTTGAAAATGTTTTCCTACATGTTCTTCTAGGAGTTTTATGGTTGTCACTTTTATATTTAGGTCCATGACCCATTTTGAGTTAATTTTGTATAAGGTGTGAGATAGGGTCTTCTTTCTTTCTTTTGGATATGGATATCCAGTTCTCCCAGCACCATTTGTTGAATAGACTGTTCTGGCCCAACTGGGAGGGCTTGACTGCCTTGTCAAAATCACTTGACTGTAGACGTGAGGGTCTATTTCTGAGTTCTCAGTTCAGCTCCATTGATCAATGTGTCTGTCTTTGTGCCAGTACCATGCTGTTTTTACCACTGTAGCTAAGTAACATACTTTAAAGTCCAGAAGTGAGATTCCTCCAACTTCATTCTTTTTTAACACATTTTTGGCTATTTGTCAAATACCTTTTCTGCATCATTTGAGAGAATCGTGATTTTTCTTCTTCAATTTATCAATGTGGTTTATTACACAAATTGGTTTTCTTGTGTTGAACCACCCTTGCCTACCTGGGATAAAATCCACTTGATCATGGTGTATAATTCTTTTAATTTGCTTTTGGATTTGTTTGCAAGTATTTTGTTGAGGATTTTTGCATCTATATTCACTAGAGATATTGGTCTGTCATTTTCTTTTTTCATAGTATCTTTATCTGTTTGGTATTGGCTTCATAGGATGAGTTTGGTAGCACTCTTTCCTGTTCAATTTTTCGGAAGAGCTTGAGCAAGATTGGTATTAGATCATCTTTGAATGATGGGTAGAATTCACCTGTGAAGCCATCTGGTCCTGGGATTTTCATCTTTGGTAGGTTTTCGATGACTGTTTTAAATCTCTTCATTATGAGTGGTTTGTTGAGGCCTTCTGTTTCTTTTAGGGTTAGTGTAGGTGGTTCATGTGTTTCTAAGAATTTGTCCATCTCATCTACATTGTCTAGTATTTTGGAATACAGTTGTTCATAGTATCCTCTTATGATTTCTATTATTTCTGTGGGTTCTGATTTATTTTATTTGCATCTTCTCTCTTTTTTTCTTTTTCAGTCTAGCAAAGGTTTTTTTTTTTAATTTTATTGATCTTCTCCACAGACCAACTTTTAATTTTGTTGATTCTCTCTATTGTTTTTTGTTCTCAATTTCATTTATTTCTGCTCTGATCTTTACTATTTCTTTCCTCTGGCTTGGTTTAGGATTAGTCTGCTGTTCTTTTTCTTTTTCTTATTTTTTAATACTTTTTTATTAAAAAAAAAAAACCTTTAGATTACATAAATGTTACATAAAAAATATAGGGGATTCCCATATGCCCCACTCTCTACCCCTCCCATATGTTCTCACATTAACAACATCCTTCATTAGTCTGGTACATTTGTTACAATGGATGAACACATATTGGAGCATTTTCACTAAACATGGATTATAGTTTACATTATAGTTTACACTCTATCCCACACAATCTTGTAAGTTATGACAAAATATACGATGTTCTGTATCCATTATTGCAACATCATTCAGAACAATTCCAATGTCTCAAAGATGCCCCCATATTATACCCGTTTTTCTCTCTCCCTGCCCTTAGAACCTCTGGTGGCCACTGCCTCCACATCAATGATAAAAATTCTTTCATTGCTAGAATAACAATAAGTCTATAGTAGAATAACCATAAGTCTACTCTACTACATCATTCATTCCTCAATCCTGAGGATTCTGGGATGGTGATGCCCATTCTGTCTCTAATTGAGAGGGGACTTAGATCCCATGGGGCTGATGGATGGGACTATCTTGATTGGAGTTGCAGACTCTCTCTGTTCCTTTGTATGCTTGCTGTCCATCATCATCTCCTTGATAGTTGTAACATTTGTTACAATTGATGTTGTCCTGGGTGAGTCTAATGAACTGGAGAGTAGGTGTTGCAATTCTGTTGAGATTTAGGGTCCAACTGGCACATGGACAGGCCAAAGATTTAAGTCTCTTGTACATACACCTATCAAGTCTAGTACTAAGTATAGGTTCAAATAGAAGGGGCAGAACCATGTGTAGGGAAGAACCATGTGTAGGGAAACCACAAATGAGTTCAACGCTGTCCCACTGGGGAGAAAAAATTCCAAAGTAGGGCCCACTGATGGGGCACCAAACTCCTGAGCTGTCTGCCCTGGCTCTAGTCTCTGGATGTCTCTAGTGCTCTCAGGAGCCCTGAAATTTGAGGCAATATTTGGTGTGGCAGTCAATGAGATCCTGCTGAGATGTGCATAAGTTTAACCTCTGAAAGCTTTGAAATCTCTTAGCCATAAAAACTTATTTGTATTTTATATTTCCCCTTTTTGTTCAAGGTCTTTTTCCAGGTGCATTGCTAGTTGGTGCTTGGTAATGATCCCTCAGTGCCAGGGAGGCTAGCTCCCAAGAGTTATGTCCCATGCCGGGGGGAAGATAATGCATTTATATGCTGAGTTTGGCTTAGAGAGAGGCTACATTTGAGCAACAAGGAGGCTCTCAGGAGGTAACTCTTAAGCAACATATAATACTAGGTTAAGTTTCAATTTCAAAAGCAAAGGTTCATGAGTATAGTCAACAATATCAAGGACCCATTGCAATGGTCCATCCTCCTTCACTAGGCACTGCCCCTGTATTCAGGGGATTCTTGCTGTCCCATTAGAGAATGTGGCAGAGCTCCCAGGATGGGAATTTGATATTCTTTTGGTTTTTGTGTGAATCTCCACACACTGTGACAATGCCCCATGAACACTTGAACACAATTGCATGCCTTATCGGTATGCCCCAGGTGAAACTCTTCCCATGCATCTCCCATCACTGACACCCTGCACCAATGATCCTTCCCTGCCACAATTGTGACCCTTCTGTGATCCAAAACTTCTTCAAAAATGAAAACAACAAAATAATCAAATAAAATTAATAAGAAGAAATAATAATGGTAGTTTAAAAAATAACCAATAAAATACCAAAAAATTGAAAAAATTTGAAATAATAAAAAATATTTTTTGATATTGTATCTTTCATCACTGTAAGAGCTGTTGTTTTGTATGTACAGTGACATTTTCTTCCATATATTCCCCTTGTCTTATTTTTTTCATTTTATCATCAAAGACACTTTATGTTACAGAAAAGTCATGTACAGCATATAGGTGATTCCCATATACCCAACATCGTCCCCCTTTTGCCCTCTCCCCTATTAATAACATTTTACATGTGGATGATACATTTGTTAAAATTGATGTACAAATATTGAAGCATTGCTACTATCCATGGTCAAAGATTTATATTACGGTTTACATTTTGGACCGTACATTTTTATAAATTTTGACAAAATTTAAAATGGCCTGTATCCAATATTGTGAGATCATGCAGAACAATTCTAGTCCCTCCAGGTGTGCACTTAGATCTTCAATTTTAGCTCTTTCTTTTTTTTTTAATATGAGCATTGAGGGCTATAAATTTCCCTCTCAGCACTGCTTTTGCAGTGTCCCATAGATTTTGATATGCTGGTGTATTAGTCAGCCGAAGGGGTGCTGATGCTAAGTATCAGAAATCTGTTGGCTTTTATAAAGATTATTTATTTGGGGTAAAAGCTTACAGTTACAAGGCCTTAAAGAGTTCAACTCAAGGTACCATAAGAATTATTTTCTCATCAAAT
The DNA here is from genome assembly GCA_029593785.1 of Cabassous unicinctus. Lineage (NCBI taxonomy): Eukaryota > Metazoa > Chordata > Mammalia > Cingulata > Chlamyphoridae > Cabassous > Cabassous unicinctus. The sequence continues at coordinate 2,980 of JAQZBX010050824.1, read as the reverse complement.
TCTGTTGGCATATGATGATGCAAAATCTGTTGGGTTTTATAAAGTGCATCTATTTAGGGTAGAAACTTACAGCTACCAGGGCCTGAAAAGTCCCACTCAAGGTACCATAAGAGGTATTTTCTTACCCAAAGTAATTTGCCAGGTGTTGAGCAAGATGTTGGAGATGTCTGCGAGGGTTCAGCCTTCCTCTTCCTCTTCCTCTTAAGGCTCCATGGGCCCAGCTTCTTCTGATCTCAGCTGTAGGCTGTGGGGCTCATTTCTTTCTGGACCTTCTCAGCTACTCTGGTCTCTAGTCTCTTCAGCTGCAAAGTATCAGGCAAATAGCTCAGCTCTTCCCAGGGCTTCAGCTGTTTGAGCCTTCTCCTTTTTGTCACAAGGCAGGACCGAAATGACCAAGTTCTCTCTTTCTGTTTATCTTCTTCTGTGAGTGTTCATTTATTTCAGCCCACCAAGGTGGTGGGGACTCAATCCTGAGTCACACCCTACTGACATAGTCAAATCAAAGCCCTAATCTTGATTTAATCAAGTAAATGTAAAAACCTTTGAATTTAAATCAATCGAAGGATATCATAACCAGAGGAACAGACCAGTTTACAAACATAATCTATATCTCTTTTTGGAATTCATGAAAAATACCAAACTGCTACATTTGTGTTCTCATTTTCATTCATCTCAAGATATTTGCTGAATTCTCTTGCAATTTCTTCTTTGACCCACTGATTAAAGAGTGTGTTGTTTAATCTCCATATATATATGAATTTTTCCTTTTTCCATCCATTATTGATTTCCAGCTTCATTCCGTGATGATCAGAGAAAAAGTTTTGTATAATTTAAATCATTTTAAATTTATTGAGATTTGTCTTGTGACCCAACATATGGTCTTTCTTGGAGAAGGATCCATGAGTGCTTGAAAAGAATGTCTATCCTGCTGTTTGGAGGTGCAATGCTCTGTAGATGTCTGGTAGGTCTAGTTGATTTATCATAGTAGTCAAGCTCTCTGTTTCTGTATTTATCCTCTGTCCAAATGTTCTATACAATACTGAGAGTGTTGTGTATTGAAGTCTCCAACTAGTATAGTAGAGACACCTATTTCTCCCTTCAGTTTTGCCAGTATGTGTCTCATGTAATTGGGGCACTCAGGTTAGGTGCATAAATATTTAGTATAGTTATTTCTTCTTGGTGACTTGCCCCTTTTATTAATATATAATGACCTTTTTCATTCCTTATAACAATTTTGCATTTAAAATCTATTTTGTCCAATAGATTGGACACTACTTCAGCTCTTTTTGGTTACTATTTGCATGGACTATCTTTTGCCAACCTTTCGCTTTTAACCTGGTTGTGTCCTTATGTCTTAGGTGAGTCTCTTATAAACAAAATATAGATGGCTTATATTTTTTTATCCATTCTATCAGTCTATGTCTTTTGATTTGGGAGTTCAAGCCATTCACTTTCAGTATTATTACTGTAAAGGCATTACTTACTTCATCCATTTTGTCCTTTGGCTTTCTGTTGACATTTTGTACTATTGTATGTCTTTAACCCTTTAATTTACCTTTCCTAATAATCTTCATTTCTACAATCTTCTCCAAGTCTCACCCTTGTTTTTTCCTTTCAGGCTGCAGCACTCTCATTAGTAACTCTTGTAATTCTGGCCTTTTGGCAATATATTCTATCAGTTTTGTTTGTCTGTGAAGACTTTGAACTCACCCTCCTTTTTGAAAGACAGTATTGCCAGATACAGAATTCTTGGCTAGCAATTTTCCTCTTTCAGCAACTTAAATACATCACACTGCTTTCTTCTTGCCTCCATGGTTTCTGATGAGAAGTTGGGCCTTGTATGTGATGCTTTCTTTTCTCTTGCTGCTTTCAGAATCCTCTCTATCTCTGATATTTGTCATTCTGAATTATGTGTGTCTCAGGGTAAATCTGTTCAGATTTATTCTGTTTGGGATACCTTGTCATTCTTGGATATTGACATTTAGGTCTTTCATAAAGTTTGGGAAGTTTTTGGTCATTATTTCCTCAAATATTCTTTCTGCCCCTTTTCCATTCTTTTCTCCTTCTGGAACACCAACAATGCATATGTTTGTATGTTTCATGTTCCATTCAATTCCCTGAGACCCTGTTGCATTTTTTCACTCTGTTCTCTTTCTATTCTTCTGTCTTTTCCAGTTCAGATGTTCTGTCTTTGAAATGACTAATTCTGTCTTTGAAATCACTAATTCTGTCTTTGAGCAATCCAAATCTCCTCTTTTGTGCCTCTAATATATTTTTAATCTCATCCATTGTGTCTTTCATTCCCACAAGGTCTCACAGATCTCTTTTCAGGCTTTCAAATTGTTCTTTATGTTCACCCAGTATTTTAATATCCTTTATCTCTTTAGTCATATTTTCTTTCAATTCTTTGAAATGATTTAGGAGAGTTGTGTGATTATCATTGATTAATTGTCTTAAATCCTGTATTTCTCCAGGATATTTGGTTTGTTCCTTTGGTTAGGCCATCTCTTTCTGTTTCCTAGTATGGCTTGTAATTTTTTTGCTTGTGTCTAAGCATCTGAATATGTTGGTGAATTTACTCTGATGGCCGATTTCTCTCTCTTGCCTATTGTTTTTTTCCCACAGCTCTTTGATAAATGGTTCAGCTTATTCTAAGTCTTTAAAATTTCCCAGCTTAAGTTATCAAAATCAGACTAGGGACTCACTAATGGTGTGCAGATTTTCTCCCAGGAGTTAGGGTAGAGTTATTGTTCATGCAATTTCCATACTGGCCAGCAGATGGTGCTCTTTGGCATACCATCCATGGAGGTGTTTCTTTTTTTAAATATTTTTTTTATTTTTTTATTTTTTATTTTTTTATTGTGGGTAAAAATAAAATTTTTCACAATACATACCAATATTTGTAAAATGATATATAAATATATATGCATATATGTGCATTTGCTTACATAAATGTTATTTTATATATATATATATATAT
>JAQZBX010050823.1:0-19556 GCA_029593785.1 Cabassous unicinctus | reverse complement strand
GGGCTAAGCCCGGAGAGAAACGCAGCCCCGGGAAGAGAGGAACCCCAGAAGCCTGAACCCTGGCAAACGCCGGCAGCTGTCTTGCTCTAACACGTGGCAATGGACTGTGGTGAGAGAAGAAACTTAACACTTTATGGCCTGGTATCTGTGGACTTCTACCCCAAATAAATACCCTTTATAAAGACCAACCCATTTTTGGTGTTTCACATTAGCACCCCTTTGGCTGACTAATACAGGGCCCAAATTAGAAGGGAGGCCTGGGAATAGAGAGAAAGGCATGGTGGCAAGAGATACAGGTAGAGACAGTCTTGACAACTTACTGAATTACAGACAAATGAGACAGATCCTGAGGTCTTGAGCTGGGAAAGCCAGAGACATTGGTGCCAAAGAAAAGTAAGAAGAGGAAGAAATGGGCTCAACAGAGGAAGAGGAAGAAAGGAAGATGAGGAAGTTGGCTTTAGTTGAAAATGCCAACTTCATCTTTTAATCACCTTTTACTTAGCACTGCTATGTGCCAGGTGCAGTTCAATCTCCTTATTCATTTCTACTCCCAAATAAAAGGGAGTTTATTAGCAAGGCAGTTATGACAAGGGTAAAAAAAAAGATTTGTGAGTTCCTAAACAGCCAAGTATTTATTTATTCTCTATACATCCTTAAACCAAAAAAGGAAACGAACTTGAAATTTGACTACCATGGAAAACTGCTAGTTCACCTCATGACTATAAAATAAAACAAACTTGGAAGAATGTTACCCATTCTACAGAAAAATGGAAAACTAAAAAGTCAGGGTGAGTCTGGCCAGTACTGCTCCAAACAGCACACGACTAACAAAGTGTTACCCTTTCCTGAGGTGCCTAGATTTAAACAATAATCAAGACTTTAAAAGTATAGAGGAGCAGATGTAGCTCAAGTGGTTGAGTGCCTGCTTCTCATGTACAAGGTCCTGGGTTCAATTCCTGGTACCTCCTAAAAAACAAACAAAGTGGATGTAGCTCAGAGGTTGAGCACCTGCTTCTTATGTACAAGGTCCTGGGTTCAATCCCTGGGACCTACTTAAAAAAAACAAGATAAACGTATAAAACTCTGGGATTTCAGACCCAGCTGGAGGGATAGATAGATGGGAGGGAGGAAAGGAGGAAGGGAAGGAAGGAGGGAAGGAAGAAAAGAAGGACAAAAAGCAAGAAAGAAGGAAAGAAATGGCAAATGTGGCAAAATGTTAAAAGTGGTGGATATGGGTATTTGAAGGGGCATTGTATGGGTTTTGTATTATTTTTGCAACTGTCCTATAAGTTTGAAATTATTTCAAAATAAAAAGTAAAAGGGAAGGAGATGTGGCTCAAGCAGTTGGGTGCCTGCCTACCACACAGGAGGTCCAGGGTTCGGTTCCCGGTGCCTCCTAAAGAAGACAAGCAAGACAGCGAGCTGACGCGACAGGCTGGCATGGCATTGTGACGCAACAAGATGATACAACGAAATGACACAACAAGGAAAACACACAATGAGAGACACAACAAGCAGGGAGCAGAGGTGGCTCAAGTCATTGGGCACCTCCCTCCCACACGGGAGGTCCTGAGTTCAGTTCCCGGTGCCTCCTAAAAAAAAGATGAGCATACAGCGAACAGACACAGAGAGCAGACAGCGAGAGCAAACAACAGGGGAGGAGGGGAGAGAAAGAAATAAAATAAATCTTTAAAAAAATAATAAATTCAAAAAAGTACTAAACTTCCTTCTTAAAAGAAATATAATCTAAACTACGAAACCATTGCAATTATCTCACCATTAAAAAACAGAAGCAGAAATGTATCTAGATGTACAATAGCACCTAAAATATCTGAACTTTCCTTGTTTCTTTTGCAGGAGAGGAGCCAGACAGGACGTTCAGAACCACCCTGGGGAGGGGTCAAGAACTAAGTAAATAGGAATCAAGCTCAGTCAGAGCCAAGAACCATAGGCTTTAAGATACCTTCTCCCACCCTATAAACTATTGCTGAAGCTGCAGCATGAGAGTGGTCATGATGTAATAGGGAAGCTATTTCTGCCCTATCAAAGCTGACATGTTCTTCTAATAGCTAATGATATTCATGACAATAACACCTAACATTTACTGGCTTCTTACTCTGTGCCAGACACTGTTCTAAGCACTTTGCATGCATAAATTCAATTATCCTCTCGATAACCCTCACCTAGGTAATGTCATCGCCATTGCACAGATGGCAAAACTGGGGCACAGAGTAGTTAAGCAATTTGCCCAAGCTCACCAGTGGGTAAGGAGAAAGTCAGGATTTGGACCCAAGGAGTTTGGTTTCAGAACCAGTGTGCTTGATCACCAGACCATTCTGCCTCTCAGATTTCCTGCTTGTCATCTAAGGATCACACCAGGTCAGATTCCCAAACCAGGTCAAATTCCCACACCCTTACAAGCATTAAAAAAGAAACAGAAAGGCCTGGGAAGAAACATTTGGAATAAAATGACACAAATTTGGTAACAACACCAGTTTTTGTACAACTCCCCAATACCAGAGAATAAATGTAATTAAATTAAGACTTCAGTTTAACTTTTTGCCAGTGAGGAGGGAGAGCAAGGCTAATTCATTGCCAAACACAGCAGAAAATACTATGTTTATCAAACAGATATTGAGACCCAGGAGTTTGCCTGGCTCTGTGGGCCACAGGAAGGAGGGTATGGATTCTGCCCCTCCACTTTACTGAGACAGGGCTTGACTCAGAAAGAGCAGAAGTTATCTGTCTTGGGAGAATGTACTTTGTACATAGGGTCCAAACCTTTCAAGGTTTTAAGGAAGGGCTTCTTAAATGACAGATAATCAAAGCTTTTTGAGAGGAAAAGCAGCTTAATATTTAAAAGCATTAGATCTGGTACAGAATCAAATAGGGTTCAATTTCAAGAGCAATAAAAATATATAATAAATATTTAAAAATGGAGAGTGGATGTAGCTCAGTGGTTGAGTGCCTGCTTCCCATGTATGAGGTCCTGGCTTCAATCCCCAGTACCTTCTTAAAAAAAAAAAAAAAAACAACTAATAAAACCACCCAGCTTTCTCTCTTCATTTAACCTTTGACTTAAATTCTTAAGACTCAAAGCAAGATTTAGGCTCAAAATAGGCTAGAGAGTAAGTAGAATGAATTCTACTGTTTTCTTATATAAATATTTCTTTTCTAGTCTGAATACTGTACTCTAATCACATAACTCTGACAAGCTGGGGACCCTGCTATGCTATGCTTTTACTTGGAACATTTTGGGCAACATTATTTATATAATCCACTATAGTTCTCAGATAGCATTTCAAAGTGATAAATTCTTTTTAAAGTTACTTGCAGAAGAAATGAAACCACTGGCCTAACCCCAAATCTCCGAAAAATAAAGAGTAAACATAATCTGTACTTACCTTTAATCATGTTTGCAATAGGAATCCATTTCTCTTTTAATGGGTCATAGAACTCGGCCTCTTCTGCTGGAGCCCCCTTTCTATAACCGCCTAAAGCATAGACACAGCCACCCAAGGTGACTGCACAGTGATAATACCTGGCATTGAGCATTGGCAAACCTTCTGTCCATTCATCACTTTCACTGTTATAGAGCCACACTGTGTCAAGAGCTTCTATATTATCCGTCCTGTAACCCCCAGTTACATAAATGTGGGGTCCCAAACATGTAACGCCATAGCTTTCCCTAGCATAATCTGGTATTTCTGCTCCTTGAATCCAAACATTTGTCAAAGGATCCCATATGTGAACCTCTGATAAAGGATGCCAGTAATATCCTCCAATGATGTACATTGTGGCTGTGGATCTCTGGGAAATCTCTTTATGCATAGGATTCAAAGCATTGTATATTAGAGATCGTATCTTGTTTTCGGTTAATAGGCAACTTCTTTGGAGTCCTAGAGCTGTTTTTAAGTATACTGGATCTATATCTATGTTGATATAGCTTAGAAGATTATATAAGCATTCAATTCGATTTTCTACATCATGAGCAGTCCACTTAATAATTGGCTCTATGATAGCTTCTTCTTTCCAAACACTGAGATTCTTTCTGGACAAGATAAAGAGAAACTTTTCAAGGCTGATTTCCAGAAATTCTTCTTGTTGCCATACTTCCTTAAACCTTGAACATAGTATTCTTCGAGATTCCTTCTCTAGTTCTGGACATACGTGAAATTCTGCAAAGGAGTGCATTCCAATACAATTATCAATATCCAGGTGCCTTACCAAAAACTGCTCACAAGCCTTCTTTACAGAAAGGAACTGTAACAGATCTGCTGCCTCAAGTAGGCTTTGAACATTTCTTTTAGTTATTTCAATTTGGGAAGTGTATGCATAATTCACAAGGCCTTCCAGAATATCATGGTGGATGCCAGAGAGTTTGATTTTATTTTTAAATTTTTCTTTCATGTCAGCTGTGAACATTGCCTTAAAATAATTGCTGCAAGCAGCTAAAACAGCTCGGTGACAGTGGAAGATTATGCCTGAAGGGCACTGAAGGGTAATATCAGTAAATAATCCATCCAAGTAAAATGTTCTGAATGCATCCAGAATATCCACTGGATGCGATGAATCCTTGAAAAGATAAATATAATCTTCTTGTCCTTTCAGAGCCATGGCTGCAATAAATATGAAACGATAATGCTAAATATTCCAATCATTTTAATGATAGATTAGCATCGGATATACTTCAAAACGAGACTAAGTTCAGCATTCTAAGTAACAAATGCAAAATGTGGATGGACTGTTTTGAAATTGACATGATGGTCAGTTTAAATTGAGGGAAGCTCAGAACTTGAAATGAGGCCCCCAGGTTTCTCAATAGTTCTTTTGAGAAGAATTATTGATTGGCTGCTCCATTCATCCTGTCTCGGCAATCCACCTCGAGCTGGCGGTGGGGTAGGAGATCCTACACCTCGCAAGCTAAGTGCCCGAGAGATCCCCCCCAACTCAGAACCGGACCTTAGCCGCTTCGGCTGGCCCCAAATCAACCTTTCTCCCGGGCTCCGTCTCCCTTTTAAATCACAATGAGATGCCAAGAAAGGGATGGTTGAAATACAATTGGACAAGAAGAAATCTCGGAAAGGAAAGGAAATCTTGTGCATTTTTTTCTTAAGGAGAGGAAGGAAAATGGCCCTACCCCGCCGCAGCCGGTCCATTCCCGCACCACGCCACCACCCCTCCCGCGGCAGCCGCAGGGTTTCCGCGAACCCGCGGCCCACGTTCCCGCCCGGAGACCGCCCCGCCCGGGGCCTGGTGCGGTCACTTGGCTCCAAGGCTCTGTGCACCCGCCCGCCTGGCCGTGTCCGCGCGCCTCGGTCCCGGGCTCCGTACAGGTGTGAGGAGAACGCCGCGGGCGGCTCCGCGCACCCGGCTCGGCCCAGCCTAGCGCTCGCGCGGCCATTGTCTCCGCGCCTCCACCGCGGGGCGGCGGGCGGGCTCTGCTGGCGGCGCGGCCTCGCTCTCCGCGCCCGGTCGCGCTCGTTCCTGGCCGGCTAGCCTCGGGCGGCGGGCCCGCGCCGCACTTACCTCCGGCGGCTGCTCCGGGGCGCTGGGCTGGCGGGCGTGCTAGCGGCGAGCGGGGACGGGCGCGCCTCCAGACCCTCTGACCATCTTTGGAAGAAGCCCGGCGGAGGCTGTCTGCTAGTGCAGCTCCAGCCCACAAGCGGCTCCTATTTTGGTGCCCTAGCTCTACCCCGCCTCCAACCGAACAGCCCCCAGCGCGTCCTGAGGGCAGGGCCACTCGCGGGAACTCCCGGGTAGCCCCGCTGCGGCCCTTCCCTGGAGGTACCCCCTACCCCGCAACACTTCTGGCCGCAGGTGGGACCCTTCCCCAAGGAAAACCCGGAGCCGCTGGCTTGCTGCTCGTTTCTCGGGATTTCTCAATCCCACACCCACACCCACATACACACTCATGCGTTTTCTCTCCTAAAGGTACTCTGCAAATACTGAACTAAGACCCTAAAGGGAGGAGAGAGTTTTCCCCTCCCTTAAAGTTCTCACCAGCCGGGGCCCTCATGGTGAGGGGAGAGAGTGTAGAGGAGGGGTTCTTAACCTTTTTTGTTCCACGGACACCTTGCTAAATCCACACTATGCTGTGTATTATTTAATAAATATATCACACCCTCACCAACACGTCCCCACAAAAATGTTTTTTTCCTATTTCAGTTCAAGCTCACGAACCCCTAAGAACCCCTGGTGTAAAGTGAATGCAGCAAAACTAAAGGCCTAGGGTCAGGGTTGCCTTCAAAGTAACAGAAGTTGCCAAGGACTTTCCATAACACCATTCCACCCCCAGCAGAGCACTCAAGGGACTGATTGGCACCCCATGGGTTAACCTGGAAGCTTTGAGAAAAGCTGGGGCCAGCCAGGGCCAACGCTAAGTCCCTGTTGTGCTAGGATTCAGGTTACCGTATTTAGAGCCTAGTAACTGGAAGGAGCAACGTTCAACTTTTCTTCCTGTTGGCCGGTCCAACACATAAAGTTGTCCACGTGTTACATCAGAAAGTTCATGTTATTCCAACAAAAGCAACATTAAATATTTTTATTTATCATTCATTCACACACTAACATGGTTTATTAAATGCTTTCTGAGTCTCTGACTATACTAAGCACTGGTAATAGAGTGATAAGAGATGGCCCATAGCTCTCATGGAGCTTACAGTCTAGCCATCTTCAGGGAGAAGGAAGGCTGTATGAAACCACACGAGGCCCAGTGCATTTCTCAGAGTATGATATGAGAGGTGGAATGTGCAAATGGACAACGGCTAGACCATATATGACAATAGAATGAATCACAAAAGAAGCCAAACCATGACCTCTGCAGCAATTGGACCAGAATAGTCAGGACTTAGTCAAGACAGCCAACTTCCCTATTTTCACCCCTACGTTTAACTCAAGACCAACCAGAGAAAGCCAAATATGCTCCCCGAACCAATCACATAAGATGTCCAGCTTTTAGTTAGCCCCCCTCCAGCTTCTCCATGCCCAACAACCTCCAATCAGAGCACATCTGAAGCCTTCCCTATTTCCCCCACTATAAAGCTTTCTCACTCCCCTGCTTGCCTTTGAGCCCCTGCAAAAAGCAAGAGATGGTGGTGAGCCGTCTTGCTATAGCAAGCCCTGGATAAAAAGCCCGTTTTCATTTGGGTGGTCATCATTTAATTCCAAAAGTCAGACCATCTCAATTGAATTATCTGGGATTCTGAATATATAGCAACCCATCCCACTACCACCACCACCCAGACTTCTAAATGATAATCTCTGGGGCGGAGGCCTAGGAATCTGCATTCTAATCAAAGGCACAAGGTGATTTTTATGCAGAATCAGGAGAATGTGTGTTGGACTCCAAATGGAAGGAAAATGAAAGATTTAACTTCTCAACATCTGGTACAGTTTAGTGGAGAAGAAAAGCATATGAGATTTAGTTTCAGGCTTAAGGTTCACCCCTGCCACTTATCTAACATGTAGCCTTGAACAAATTATAAAATTTCTCTGATCCTTAGTTTTCTAATATGTAAAACACAGAAAATATCAATACTTTCTCAACTTAATAAAAAAGTTATTGAAAAGATAAAATGATGAATGTGAAAGCACTTATGACATGGTATGCAAATGTTAGCTATTATAACAAAGGGATATTTACACTTAATTCTCCATCAAAATGTCAATTTGGAAATCAGCATCTTATTAACATTTATTTTAAAATTATGAACTTTGTAGTTAATTATAATTATAGACAATTTGTTCTTAAAAACAGATAGTGATGCTATTGTCAGTGATGCCAGTCAAGGACATGATCAAGACTGATTGAAGATGGGGTTTTCGTTCTGTTTTTGCCACTGAAATATGTATGTGGCTGTAGTTGCTGTTTGCCATGTCTGATGTGTAGAAAATGTTATGGTTCCTACCTAACGGCATAGGGAATTCTAGAAACTTAAAAGCGTGGATTTCTGGGAAGAGGGCAGACTAAAAAGACACAGGACTTTCTTCTCTCCCAGAAAAATAACTAGAGGAAAGGCAGAAATGGCCTGGAAAAAATCTTCTAGGGTTTAGGATACCAGAGGAAGGCTGAACACTGCTCAAAGGAAAGACATGCAAAGGAAAAGAATCGCAACGGCAAAACTGTGAGTTAGAAGCAGCAGCTGCTACTGCCGGCACGTTCCCCCACACTATAGACTTTTGAATTCTCAAGCATTGGGGTCAGTGGCTACAGAAAAAAGGGGCCCTAGGGATCCACCTCCCCAGGAAAGGGGAGAGAGAGGGACACAGCCTAACATTGACTCGGCCTTCCACACAAAAATTTGATCTGCTTTGTCCCATGAGGCCTTCCCGGCTGGGTGGGGCCACTATTGTTTGTCTTGGGAGCCAGCTTGGGAATAAAAAGATCCCGAACTAAAGAGATTCAGGACTAAAGAGATCCGACCCTCTCAATCTCCCTGTCTACTAACTGGGACTGGCAGTTAAGGAGGCGAAGGGGATGGAATCATTTCCTACCTGGGAAGAGGGAGGTTGCTGCCACTGTAGGATGAAGAACTATCTCTGAGAATGTTTGAATTACAAGGATTTTACCCTCCAGCTATATCATATTGATCCAGTCCAGTGTTGCTTCAAACACTCTCAGACCAGGCATTGAACTGAGACTGTAACAAAGCACGCCATCTGCTGGCAGAACAAGGAAGTGCATGTGATGAAATTAAAAAGTAAGAGAGGCTTTTTCTGGTCTTTATACCCTCCTTCCAGAACTCCCTAATCAGATGCCTAGACATCAGCAAAAAATTATGAGCCATACTAAGAAAATGGAGGACATGTCCCAAGAAAAGGAATATATCAAAACCCCAGAAGAGATGCAGGATTTGAGACAACTAATTAACAAGATGTGCACAAATTTCCAAAATCAAATTGAGTTGAAAGACAATATGGCTAAAGAGATAAGCGATATCAAGAAGCTATTGAGCAAGCACAAAAAAGAATTTGAAAACCTGAATAGAAAAGTAACAGAGCTCATGGGTATGAAAGACACGATAGGTGAGATCAAAAACACATTAGAGGGGGCGGATGTGGCTCAAATGGTTGGGCGTCTGTCTCCCATATGGAGGGACCTGGATTCAATCCCCGGGACCTCCCAGTAATAATAAAAATAAAAATAATAATAATAATAAACACATTAGAGGCATACAACAGCAGACTCGAAATGATAGAGAGAAAAAGTGATACTGAAGACAGAACAGCTGAAATTGAAGAAAGAAAAGAACAGAGAGAAAAAGAATGGAAAAAATTGAGCAGAGGCTCAGGGGCTGAAAGACAACACAAAATGCAACAACATACATGCAATGGGAGTTCCAAAAGAAAAAGAGAAGGGAAAGGGTGCTGAAAGAGTATTTGAGGAAATAATAGCTGAAAATTTCCCAACTCTCACAAAAGAAATGAACTTGCACATCCAAGAAGCTCAGTGTACCCCAATCAGAATAAATCCAAATAGACCTACTCCAAGACAACATACTATTCATAATATCAAACATCAAAGACAAACAGAAAATTCTGAGAGTAGCAAGGGAGAAGACGCAAACCATCATATACAAGGAATACCCAGTAAGACTTAGTGCAGATTTCTCATCAGAAACCATGGATGTGAGAAGACAGTGGTATGATACAATTAGGATATGGAAAGAGAAAACTGCCAACTGAGAATTCTTTATCCAGCAAAATTGTGCTTCAGATATAAAGGTGACATATGGATGAACCTGGAAGACATTATATTAAGCAAATCAAGCCAGACACAAAAGGACATACTGTGTGATTGCATTACTATGAACCAAATATATTGTGTAACATACTGTATGATTAAAAAATGTATATGTATCCAGTACATTTATTTGAGAAATGTAAAAAAAATATGAAATTGAGTATAAAATATTCACAAACAAACAGAAACTGAGAGAGTTCGTAAAAAAGAATCCACCTTTCCAGGAAATATTAAAGGAAGCCTTAGAGCCTGAAAGAAAAAGACAGAAGATAGAGGCTTGGAGGAAAGTATAGAAGAAAGAATAAAAGAAAGGATAACCAAAAGAGTAAAAAAGACAGATGAAAATAAGTTGTGACATATGAAAACCAAAGAATAAAATGGTGGACGTAAATAATGCATTACAGCAATATCATTGAATGTGAATGGATTAAACTCCCCAATCAAAAATTATAGGCTGACAAAATGGATAAAAAAACATGAGTCATTCATATGCTGCTTACAAAAGACTCACCTTAGACTTAGGAATACAAACAGGCTGAAAGTGAAAGGTTGAAAAAGATACTAAATGCAAATAATAACCAAAAATGAGCAGGGGTAGCTATACTAATATCAGACAAAACAGACTTTAAGTGCAAAAAAGTTATAAGAGATACAGAAGGCCATTATATATTAATAAAAGGGACAATCCACCAGGAAAATATAACTCATAAATATCTATGCACCCAACCAGAGTGCCCCAAAATACATGAGACAAACTCTGGCAAAGCTGAAGGGAGAAATAGACACCTCTACAATAGTCATTGGAGACTCAACACCCCACTCATATTATTAGGTAGAACAACTTGACAGAAGATCAACAAGGAAACAGGGAACTTGAACAATATGATAAACTGAGAGCAGTGACACGAATACACATCTGCACACCTTTGTTCATAGTGATGTTATTCACGATTGCCAAAAGTTGGAAACAACTCAAGTGTCCATCAGTCAATGAATGGATAAACAAACTGTGTTGTATTCACACAATGGAATATTATGCAGCTGTAAGAAAAAATGATGTAGTAAAGCATATGACAACGATGAATCTGGAGGACATTGTGTTGAGTGAAACAAGCCAGACACAAAAGGACAAATACTGTATGATTGCATTATTATGAACTAAGTATATTGTATAACATAGTGTATGATTCCATTTATATAAAATGTAAATATAAATCAATTTATAAAGATGAAATTTGATTAGTGGTTACATAGTGCTAGGGAAGACCTGCTAAGGGGTGTGGAATTTTTCTTTTTGGAGTAATAAAATAATTGTAAAATTTTTTGTGATGAATGCACGACATTTTGATTTTACTAAAATCGTTTATTATACACTTTAGGTAGGTCATATGGTATGTGAATATATTTCAGTAATGCCCTAATAATGATTGAAGTGATGAACGTACAACTGTATGATTATACCAAATGCCATTGATTGTATACTTTGGATGAATTATATGCTTTATTAATATGTATCAATAAAGCTGATATGTTAAAAATATTCATTAACATTCAGAGGATGATTGTTGTGCTCTAACAGGGCTGTGGACTTGGTGATAAGGAAATTTGTATAAGTGGCTCTGAGGATAACCAGTTTAGTATGTACAGTTGCTCTACCTTCACCTGATTCACAAATAAAAGGTATGGACCTTTAAGATTTAAGTAGGTGGTTCTCAAATGGGGGGTTGTTTCCTTTCTACTATTAATGTGGTGAATTATATTGGTTGGCTTTCTTATGTTGAACAACTCCTACATTTCTGGGATAAATCCCAATTGGTCATGACATATAATCCTTTTAATGTGCTGTTGGATTCTGTTTGCTAGTATTTTGTTGAGGATTTTTGCATCTATATTCATAAGGGATATGGCCTATAATTTCCTTTTTTGTGTGTGTGATATCTTTATCTGGCTTTGGTATCTGGGAAATAGTGGCCTCATAGAATGAGTTAGAAAATATTTCCTCCTCTTCAATATTTTGGAAGAGTCTGAGAAGGATTGGTGCTAAGTTTTCTTTGAATGTTTGGTAGAATTCACCAGTGAAGCCATCTACTTCTGAACTTTTCTTTGTTGGAAGGTTCTTAATTTCTGATTCAAACTATCATTTCTATTTCTTCTTGAGTAGGTTTAGGTAATTTGTGTGTTCTAGGAATTTGTCTGTTTTATCTAGGTTATATAATTGGCATGTAATTGTTCAGAGTATTCTCTTATAATCCTTTTATTTCTGGAAGATCAGTCGTAATATCACCCCTTTCATTTCTAATTTTAGTTATTTGTGCCTTCTCTCTTTTTCTCAGTGTTAGTTTAGCTAAAGGTTTGTCAATTTTATTGATCTGTTCAAAGAACTGACTTATGGTTTCATTGATTCTCTCTATTGTTTTTTTTAACAAATCAATTTTATTGATGCATAATAATAAAGCATAAATCCAACCAAAGTGTACAATCAATGGCATTTGGTACAATACCATATTTGTGCATTCATCACACCAGTCATTTCTAGGACATCTTCATTATTCCAGCAACAATTACAACAATATAAAAGACACAAACCAGCCAACCAAACAAACAAGCAAAACTCATCACCTCTCAATATCTCAATGCTATCTGTTGCTTGAATCACAGTATGTCTACAACAGAACACCACCAAGTAGTTTCTGAGTAATATTTGGGTAATCTAGGCACCTTTATAAAATGTATATATATATATAATAACATTTATGTAAACAAATGCACATATATGCATATGTATTTATATATCATTTTACAAAAAAAAAAAATTAAAAAAAAAAATATCTCAATGCTTCCCCTGCCTTACATAGCTGCTATTCTGTTTCCTTCTCTCTAGTTTATTTGTATTTATATTTTGTAAAAACAGTCTTATATATGCAATATCACCCATATTTGTATTTTCCATGAGGTTTCACTATGTTACATTTTTCAGCTTTCCTTATAGTAACATAACTGTCCTTAGGCTTTCCCTTTCAACCACTGTCATACCCAAATAATAGCTCTGCTAGTCACAAACAGCATGATATGCTCTCAACATTTCCATTCATTTCCAAAGATTTACAGACATCCTTTTAAGCAATTCTGCACAGATTAACCATCAGCTTTCCATTCTCTACCCTCATTCTTTTTTCTAGTAATATAAATTCTAAATATTAATTCCGTGAATTTACATAATATATTTACTTTGTAATAGTGCAATCATACAGTATTTGTCCTTTTGTGCCTGGCTTGCTTCACTCAATATAATGTCCTCCAGCTACATCCATGTTTTCATATGCTTCATGACTTCATTTATTCTTACCGCTGCATAATATTCCATCGTGTGTATACACCACAATTAGTTTGTTCATTCATCAGTTGATAGATACCTGGGTTGTTTCCAACTTTTGGCTATCATGAATAATGCCACTATGAACATCGGTAAGCAAATGTCTATTTGTGTCACTGCTCTCAGTTCTTCTGGATATATATGTATTAATGGTATTTCTGGGTCATGTGGCAAGTCTATATTCAACTTCCTTAGGAACTGCCAAACAGTTCTCCACAGTGGCTGTACCATTCTACATTCCCATCAACAGTGAATAAGCATTCCTATCTCTCCACATCCTCTCCAACATTTACAGTTTTCTGACTTTTTAATAGTGGCCAGTCTAATAGGTGTGAAATGATACCTCATTGTAGTTTTGATTTGTATTTCCCTAATCGCTGGTGATGTTGAACATTTTTTCATGTGCTTATTTGCCATTTGTATTTCTTCCTTGGACAACCGTCATTTCAAGTCTTTTACCCATTTTTAAATGAGGTAGTTTGTCTTTTTATTGTTGAAGTGTATGATCTCCTTTTATATCATGGATATTAAACCCTTATCAGATATGTGATTTCCAAATATTTTCTCCCATTGAGCTGGCTGCCTTTTCACCCTTTTGACAAAGTCCTTTGAGAAACAAAAGTGTGTAATTTTGAAGAGGTCCCATTTATCTATTTTCCTTTTGTTGCTAAAGCTTTGGGTGTAAGGCTTAAGAAACTACTGCTTCCCACTAGATATTGAAGATGTTTTCCTACATTTTCTTCAAGGAACTTTATGGTTATTGCTTTCATATGTAGGTCCTTGAGCCATTTTGAGTTAATTTTTATATAAGGTGTGAGATAGGGGGTTCTCTTTCTTTCTTTTGGCTATGGCTATCCAGTTCTCCCATCACCATTTGTTGAATAGACTGTTCTGGCTCAGCTGGGTGGGCTTAACAGCATTGTCAAAAATCACTTGACTGTATAATAAAGGAAAAACATTTTTTAAAAAATCGCTTGTCTGTAGATGTGAGGGTCTACTTCGGAGTTCTTGTTTCGGTTCCATTGGTCAATCCATCTGTTTTTATGCCAGTGTCATGCTGTTTTTACCACTGTAGCTAAGTAACATGCTTTAAAGTCAGGAAGTGAGAGACCTCCAACTTCGTTATTCCTTTTTTTTTTTTAATACAATAAAATCCAAATTTTATTAAGGATTTCAAATTACATTATATTGCAAATTTCTAGAATGAAATTGAAGCATTTTGAATCAGAGAAAGGGCATAGTTAAATACTGACATCCCTTGAAACTAACTTTATTAAGAAAACAATTCCTCTGCAAACCATTGGTCCCATATGTAACAATATGAAATATTATCTACTCCTCCACTTTGGCAATAGCTATTTCCTAAAAGAATGAGAGAGAAAAAAAAAAACATGTAGGGGTTTTGCTACTTCTTAAGTTTACTAAAAATGGGATTCTATCTTTAGATAAAAAATGTAACAGTTAAGAAAAAGCTATGATGATGAGAGCTATGGGTACCAAAAGTCAGCACAGATTTCTCATCCAAGCAACCAAAATCATTTTGAAAATAGTGGGGAAAAGGTGTTTTCATGGCATTTTTTTTTTCTTACAAACTATTGCGATTGGTTAAGGATTTCCAGTAGTTAATTAAAATCTCAGAAGAGAAATAATACAACAGAAAAACATGTTCACATTACAAGACCTCAATAATAAAATTTCAAAAAGGAAACCTCTAAGAATTCTTGGCCTTCCTCTGTTAGTGCACCTTCACTGTTAAAGCTTTAAGTTCATCACAAGAAATAAACATTGATTAGCCTGAGGTATTTAAACTGTGACTCTACTCTCAAATAGGAGCCACACAAAGATGTGCAAGAGTGTTGCCTGCTCAGATCCAAACAGAGGTACTTAACCTTTGTTTTCCAGTTAAGAATTATCAAACCCTGGTATAAATAAGATGCTGAATACAATATTTGTGGTACATTGAGTATGTTGAAATTTTCGAGACTTTAATGAGACTGAACAAACATTTCACAAAATTTAACTTAATATGCCTCAACACATCCACGAGGTAGTTAAATAAACAGTACTATCGTTATTCCTTTTAAAGACATTTTTGGCTATTTGGGGCCACTTACCCTCCCAAAGAAATTTGATTGTTGACTCTTATTTCTGCAAATAAGGCTGATGGGATTTTTATTGGGATTGTGTTGAATCTGTAAATCAGTTTGCATAGAATTGACACCTTAACAATATTTAGTCTTCCAATCCATGAATGCGGAATGTCCTTCCATTTAAGTCTTCGGTTTCTTTTAGCAATGTATTGTAGTTTTCTGAATATAGGTCCTTTATGTCCTGGTTAAGTTTATTCCCCAATATTTGATTGTTTTAGTCACTATTATAAATGGAATTTTTTTTTCTAATTTACTCCTCAGAATGCACATCAGTAATGTATAGAAGTGTTATTGATTTTTGCATATTAATCTTGTATCCTGCCACTTTGCTGAACTTGTCTATTGATTTTAGTAGCTTTGTTGTGGATTTTTCAGGATTTTCTAGATATAGGATCATATCAGTGAATAGTGAAAGTTTTACTTCTTCCTTTCCTATTTGCGTGCCTTTTATTTCTTTTCTTTACTTATTTATTTAAAAAGATGTATTTATTGCCCCACCACCCCCTGTTGTTTGTACTCGCTGTCTGTTCTCTGTGTCCATTCATAGTGTGCTCCTCTTCTCTTTAGGAGGCACTGGGAAACAAACCTGGGACCTCCCATGTGGGAGAGAGGCACTTGAGTCACCTCAGCTCCCTGCTTTATTATGTCTCTCATTGTCTTTCCTCTTTGTGTCTCTTTTTTTGTGTCATCCAGTTGCATCAGCTCACCGCACCTGCCCATTGCTCCAGCTCACTGTCTTGCTTGTCTTCTCCAGGAGGCACCAGGAACTGAACCCAGGACCTCCCATGTGGTAGGCGGGAGCTCAATTGCTTGAGCCACATCTGCTTTCCCCCTTTTATTTCTTTAGCTAGCCTAATTGCCCTAGGTAGAACCTCTAGCACAATATTAATAATGGTGACAGTGGGCATCCTTGTGTTGTCCCTGATCTCGGCAAGAAAGCTTTCATTCTTTCACCATTGATTACATTGACAGGTGTAGGTTTTTCATATATGCATTTTATCATATTGAGAAAGCTTCCTTCTATTCCTACCTTTTGGAGTGTTTTTATCAAGAAAGGTGCCATATTTTGTCAAATGCCTTTTCTGCATCAATAGAGAGGATCATGTGATTTTTCTTCTTCAATTTATCAATGTGGTTTATTACACTAGTTGATTTTCTTGTGTTGAACCACCCTTGCATACCTGGGATAAAACCCACTTGATTGTGGTGTATAATTCTTTTAATGTGCTTTTGGACTCGGTTTGCAAGTATTTTGTTGAGGATATTTGTATCTATATTTATTAGAGATATTGGTCTGTAATTTTCTTTTTTTCTAGTATCTTTATCTGGTTATAGCATTAGGGTGATGTTGGCTTTGTAGAAAGCGTTTGATAGCATTCTTTCCTGCTCAGTTTTTTGGAAGAGCTTGAGCAAGATTGGTATTAGATTGTCTTTGAATGATTGGCAGAATTCACCTGTGAAGCCATCTGGTCCCAGGCTTTTCATCTTTGGGAGGTTTTCATTTGTTTTTTGTTTTTTTTAAAGATTTATTTATTTTATTTTATTTATCCGCCCCCTTGCTGCTTGTGCTGCTGTGTCCATTCGCTGCGTGTCTTCTCTGTGTCTGCTTATCTCCCCCTTGCTGTGAGGTCTTGCCGCATCAGCCCACGCCGCGTGAACCGGCCTGCCCTCACAAGGAGGCGCCGGGAAGTGAACCCAGGGCCTCCCATATGGTAAACGGGGGCCCTATCCACTGAACCACACCCGCTTCCCTCTATAACAATATTGAATAACAATGGTGACAATGAGCATCCTTGTCTTGTTCCCGATCTTAGAGGGAAAGCTTTCAACATTTCCCCATTGAGTAGATGTTGCCTGTGGGTTTTTCATATATGCCTTCTATTATATTGAGGAATTTTCCTTCTATTCTGATCTTTTGAGGTGTTTTTATCAAAAAAGGATGCTGGATTTTGTTGAATGCCTATTCTGAATTGATTGATGTGATCATATGGTTTTTTCTCTTCAATTTGTTAATGTGGTGTATTACACTGATTGATTTTCTTATGTTGAACCAGTCTTGCATACCAGGAACAAATCCCACTTGGTCGTGATGTATAAGTCTTTTGATATGCTGTTGGATTTGATTTGCAAGTATTTTGTCGAGAATTTTTGCCTTTATGTTCATTAGAGAGATTGGCCTGTGTGGCAGTTTGATATAGTTGTGAATTCCAAAAAAAGATATGGATTATGCTTGTATACTGGTCTGTTCCTTTGGGCGTGATTAAGTTATGATTAGGGGTTTGATTGGGCCACGACAGTAGGACGTTGAGATAAAACTACATAGCAGAGCAGAGGAGTTAGCTGGAGTTTTGATGTTGGAGTTCTGGTGCTGAGTTTTAATGCTGGAGCCCAGGGAAGTAAGCACACAGAGGAGCTTGGTCGTAAGGAAGGAGAGAAGTCCCCGGGAAAAGAGAAGAGCCATTCACCTGACAGTTCACAGCTGGCCTTGTGGAGGAAACAGAGTTGCTGAGCCTGGAGAGAAACGGAGACCTGAGAACAGAGGAACCCAAGAAGCCTGAACCCTGGCAAACATCAGCAGCTGTCTTGCTCCAACACGTGGCCATAGTCTTTGGTGAGGGAAGTAACTTAAACTTTATGGCCTGGTAACTGTAAGCTTCTACCTCAAATAAATACCCATTATGAAAACCAACTGATCTCTATTATTTTGCATCAGCACCCCTTTGGCTGGCTAATACAGCCTGTAATTTTATTTTCTTGTAGTAGGGTGATGGGTTGGGTAATTTTCCCTCCTCTTCAATTTTTTTGGAAGAGTTTAACAAGGATTGGTGTTAATTCGTTTCTAAATGCTTGATAGAATTCACCTGTGAAGCCATCTGGTCCTGCTCTTTTCTTTGCTGGGGAGATTTTTAATGACGGATTCAATCTCCTTAAATGTGATTGGTTTGTTAAGTTCTTGTATTTCTTTAGCGCCAGTGTAGGTTGGTTGTACATTTCTAGGAATTTGCTCATCTCATCTAGGTTGTCTGGTTTGTTGGCATGTAGTTTCTCATAATATCCTCTTATGATTCTTTTTATTTCTGTGGGGTCATTTGCAACTTCTTCCCTTTCATATCTGATTGTACTTATTTGTGTCTTCTCTTTTTTTTCTTTGTTAGTCTGGCTAGGAGTTTGTCAATTTTATTGATCTTCTCAAAGAACCAGCTTTTGGTTTTGTTGATTTTCTCTATTGTTTTTTTTTTTTCTCATTTTCATTTATTTCTGCTCTAATCTTTATTATTTCTTTCCTTCTGCTTGCTTTGGGATTGGTTTGCTGTTCTTTTTCTAGTTTCTGTAGTTGTTCAGTTAAATCTTTGAGTTTAGCTCTTTCTTGTTTTCTAATATAGGCATTTAGGGCTATAAATTTCCCTCTCAAGAGTGCCTTTGCTGTATCCCGTAAGTTTTTATATGTTGTGTTCCCGTTTTCATTTGTCTCAATATATTTACTGATTTCACTTGCAATTTTGTCTTTGACCCACCGAATATTTAGGAGTGTGTTGTTCAGCCTCCACGCATTTGAGAATTTACTTTTTTCCTGTCTATTATTGATTTCTAGTTTCATTCCATTATGATCTGAGAAGGTGCTTTGTATAATTTCAATTTTTTAATATTTATTGAGAGCTTCATTGTGACCCAACATGTGGTCTATCCTGGAGAAAGATCCATGGGCACTTGAGAAGAATGTATAATCTGCTGAGTTTGGTGTAATGTTCTGTATATGTCTGTTAGATCTAACTTGTTTATCATGTTGTTCAAGTTCTCTGTTTCCTTGTTGATCTTCTGTCTAGTTGTTCTAGCTAATGATGTGAGTGGAGTGTTGAAGTCTCCAACGATTATTGTAGAAATGTCTATTTCTCCCTTCAGTTTTGCCAGAGTTTGTCTCACGTATTTTGGGGCACCCTGGTTATGTGCATAGATATTTATGACTGTTATATCTTCCTGGTGGATTGTCCCTTTTATTAATATGTAATGGCCTTCTGTATCTTCTATAACTGTTATGCATTTAAAGTCTGTTTTGACTGATATTAGTATATCTAATATCAGTATAGCTCTTTTCTGGTTACTATTCATGTGGAGTATCTTTTTCCAACCTTTCACTTTCAGCTGGTTTGTATCCCTAGGTCTAAGATGAGTTTCTTGTAAGCAGCATATGGATTACTCATGTTTTTTTATCCATTTTATCAGCCCATATCTTTTGATTAGGGGGTTAATCCATTCATATTCAATGATATTAATGTAAATGCACTATTTA
>JAQZBX010050822.1:0-19550 GCA_029593785.1 Cabassous unicinctus | reverse complement strand
ATTAAAATTCCTTTATAACAAAGAATGTAGCACACAAATAGTTTTCTTATAATGGATTTTTTTGTTTTTTTATTTTTATTTTGTTTTTCTTCTTATATAATGGATTTTTAATGAACATATTTCAGAAATCATATTCTCAGGCTACAGAACCTAGAGAGTAATTAAAGCTAAACTTTAGCCTGTAATTACAATTTATACTTGTGCAGTTTTATTACAAAGAAAAGATGGAAACGTCATAATATAGAACCTTCAAAATTCCTCCTTCTGGCTCCTTGAATTTTATTTTGGTAGTTGGTTTAGGAAAGTGGATGAAAAATGTTTGCACAACTGTGGTGGTTGTGGTGGGAAGAGATAAAGGGAGCTGCTGATAATTGCTACTTGATAGCAAGCCAAAAGAAATATAAAAACTTCACAGCAATTTCTCCTCTCACTTAGGGGTTCACTCTTCTAATCTCCACAGAGAATCCCCCAGTTAGGGTCTTTCTACAATCAGAAGTCCATCTTCCATCTTGTCTCTTTGGAAAAAAAGAATGAAATAACACTCTCACTACACCCATCACCCATTCCCTTTCACCCACTTCTTTCCAAACTTATCCTTCAGCTTTCTTCCTTCTTTATAAATGGAATTGATATAAATCAGCCCAATGCCTAGTATAGATCTTGGGCTCACAGTAAGCACTAGAATATTGATTGATATTTCAGGCAACAATGCCTGGCACTGTGCCAGGTAATGGGAATAAAATAATGAATGAAACACAATCTTTGCTCTCAAAGGGCCCATGAGTAGTGAAAACAGACAAATCTGGCACTAGTTTCCTAGCACTGCCATAACAAATTACCACAAACTGGGTGGCTTAAAACAACAGAAATTTATTCTCTTACAGTTCAGACCAGAAGTCTGAAATCAAGGTGGGGGTGGGGGAGGGTGGCTGGCTCCTTCTGGAATCGCTGAGGGAGAGACGGTCCCATGCCTCCTAGCTTCTGGTGTCTCTCCAAGATCCCTGATGTTCTACCACTCAAGTATCCGCCTCCCTTCTCACAAGCCTTCTTCCCTGTATGTCTCTGTGGGTCTTTTTTCTGTCTCTCATAAAGACACTCTCATTGGATTTAGGCCCCATCCGAATCCAATATGACCTCAGCAGATCCTTACCTTAATTACGTGGGAAAAGACCCTATTTCCAATAAGGGCACATTCTGGGGCTCTAGGTGGACATGAATGGGGGGGGGGGCTCTTCAACCCACTACAAGTACAGACACAATAGAGTGTGAAAGCGCTACAGTTAAGTAAGCCTGGTTTACTATGGGAGTTTTAAAATGCAGTGGCACTCCCTAAACAATTGGGATTATCCTCAACAAACTGTGCCTTCTGAAATGCCTACAGGTATCTACCTCACATCTAAATTAAACTTCCTATAATTTCACTGTTTTATCATCCACCCTCTCAAGAGAGCTGATTATGTTCTTCAAAATTTGAGACAAAGACCAACTAGTCATATCTTGGCAGAGACACCATTCTTTACAGAATTTATTTGTAAATGAAATAATCACAATGTAATTTCCACTTTGCTTGGATTAGGGTAATGCCATTTGGACAATTCTAAAATTCTAATGTTCATAAATATTGTTTTTAAAAATATCTATCATCATTTAAAAACATAAAAAGCTTAGGCATAAATTTAACAAAACATGTGCAAGATATCTACAATAAAAACTAGTTAACCTGCAGCTCAAAGAAAAACTTATGCATTGGGTAGTGTATTGATTAGTATTAAGTATTGTACCTATATACCTGATGATTACATTGATATCTTTTCTATTCTAGATCATATGCAGAGGGATATTGAACATATTAAAAGTCCTTATAACTTCATTTTCTAAGTAGTGTCTGTGTCAGATCCAGCTGTTCCCTCTAACTCTAGTCCAAACACCAATTGCTAGAGGGAAGGCAAACCAGACACCCCTTAAGAAATCTCGTCTGTTTTCATTTCCTGTATTCTCTCCCTATACAATAACTAAAAGGGAAATGCCTCTTCTCATGCCCCTCTTAGCTAGCTGTTTAGGCATAACCACTACCATAGAAAACTGGGATTGGCAATTTATACCAAACCCCGTTACCTATTACAATCTCTCCCTAAAGCTAACCAACAGCATAGAAGAAACTAGCTGTGCCTTAGAAGTCCTAAAACGGCAAACAAACTCTCTTGCTGCTGTAGTACTGCAAAACCGCAGAGCCCTGAACATGCTAACAGCAGGGGGTGGGGGGTGGGGGTGGGGGAAGGAGACATGCTTATTTCTCAAGAAAAATGCTGTTTCTATATAAATCGCTCTGGAATAGTCCTAAACAGCATTTGAAACCTGCAAGATGAAGCCCACCAGCTTCAGGGGGGTGTAGCCTCTGAAGGCACCTGGCCTTTCTCACTCTCATAGTCCAGTATGTCACAGCTGACCCCCCTTTTTGGACCCACTTGCCACCATCTTCTTTATCCTTTTAATGGGGCCATATATCTTCAAAATTCTAAGTTTATCTCTTCAGAATCAACGTCTCCCAAAACAAGTTATTAGTCGCACGGGGATTTCAGCCAGTTCCAACCACAGTGTCGGACCCGGCTTCCCTCAACCTCAGTAGAATAGCCGGAGAGGTTTACGTCCTGTCAGGCAGGGACTACTGCCCTAACCAGCAGAAAGTAACTACAGAGGAATGATCATTGCCCCTCAGCACCCCCTTAAGAATAAGGGCCTGAACTCTCTGAGGGGGGAGTTGAGGCAGGTTAGTACAGGGGAACAGAGGAGAAGACGAGCCACAACATGGCTGGCAGACAGCATGGCTTCAAGACCTCGCTGGGACCTTGAGTGTAACCTTGAGGTTCCAGTTTCTCTTTCTGGGACCTCCCCTTGGCCCCGGATATTCCAAACAGTCCTCACCACTGGTCCCAGCATTGGTGGGGTAACCAATAACAGCTGGGGCCCATCCCCTTATCATTAAGAAGGGGGAGGAAAAATTAACAGTTGAAAAGGTAATCACACGAGGCAGAGCTCGCTCTCTCTGCCTAGAGGAAGCCACACCAAATCTTGGTGTGTATTTCCGTCCTTCTCTCCCATTTCTCAGCAAGCTCTATTCTTTCCCCCATTTCCCAAATTAATTCTTTTTACTGGCCTAACAAAACAAAACAAAACAAAACAAAAAAAACAATAAGCCATTGGTGAGAGAAAAAAAAGAAATCTAAATAAATGAAGAGATATATCATGCTTGTGGATTGAGCCTTGCCTACAGCTTATGAGTTGCTGAGGCCTCAGCCCAACAACCCTTTAGGCCCTGAATCCTACCAGCTAGCACGTGAATGCGCTAGGAAACGGATCCTTCCCAACTGAGCCTTGAGATGACTGCAGCCTCGATAGGGATCCAGAGCTGGAGGACCCCACTAAGTCAAGCTCAGATTCCTGACCCATAGAGACTGTAAGATAACATATGTCATTGCTTTAAGCCACTAAATAGATAACTAATACACTAGATGTCTTCAAAATAGAAAACTTCTGCTCATCAAATAAATAAATAAGCCACAGGCTGGGAGAAAATATTTGCAAAATATATACCTGACAGAAGACGTGCATCCAGAATGTATAAAGAACTATAATTTAAAAATAAATTTAAAAAAATACAATGGTTTAGAATCAATTTACATGGCTCTTGACTTTGTCAATTTCATCATTCCACCATTGATGAATGGTTGTCAGTTTGAGTTGCAACTTCTATAATCATGTTTCTTATTTGGATCAAGAAGAGATTGGTCATCTTGAGATTATTTTCAACTGAAACAATATTGGGCATCATCTACTGCAAAGAACTTTGCTGAGGCTTCTTGGAGGACTTCAAATTCTCCAACTAAGGCATCTCATCTACTTCCATGCCTGAAACACCATCTTTATGTCAATAACTCCTAAATTTATAACTTCAGCCCAGAATTCTTTCCTGAGCTTTGGACTCATATATCCATCTACCTTCTTGACATACCCATCTCAATGTTCGACAGGCATATCAAAATTGTGTAGAACTTTGGGATCTTCCTTTTCCAGTGTTTCCAATCCCAGTTAATGGTACTTTCTCTATCCAGTGGTTCATGCCAGAAACCATGAATTAATTCTTGGCATCAGCCTTGATTTTTCCTTCCCCATCTTCCCTCCATCCTAGCCAATCATCACATGTTGTTCCCTCTAACTGGAAGAAGGAGCAAGGGCACACACACGAGTGTGAATTCACACACAGACACACAAACATACACACTGTTTCTGGCTAACATTTACTTATACCTCAGGACTCAACTAGATTTCACCTCCTCAGAGAAGCTAGCTCTGACTCCCCACCTAACCTCAATCCAACACTCTCCCATCGAATGATTTTCCATGTTATTCTCTTTCAGAGAACTACTTTCTTTTCCCTAATAGTTCCTATCTCAATTTGCTATTGTCTATTTGAGTCTAAAGTCTGATTCTGCTACTAGAATGTAAGCTGCATAAGGGCAGGTACAGTGCCTCTATCCCCAGCACCCAGCACAATGTCTGGCAGAGAAGAGATGTGAAATAAATATTGGTTGAATGGGGCACTGTCTAATCATCTTGCTGGTTAGGCCTTCCTGATCTGCTGTACTTAAAAAACATCAGGTAATGCGTCTCTAACAGACCTGGAGCAGTTCACATCTGCTGCTCAGGTTTCCACTAGAGATGCAAGAAAAAGAAGGTCCTCGTGCTTTCTGTCTGGTTGTGGTAGCCAAGATTGAATGGGGGAATACAGGAAATTCTAAAAACATGGGGAAAGGGAAATAATCTTTGCAAATCAGAAATAAACTTAAAAACAGCAAAAAAACAAAGAAACAAAACAACAACAACAAAAAACACCCCATCAAGTATCCGTGATCTTGGACAGTTAATTCCAAATAGCCTAGTCCATTATTCACATAAACCACTACAATGCCTTGGAAATGCCAATATATTTGGTGGCCAAACTATATCTCCCAAGCTGCCTTTTGAACCCAGAAGTGACAAGGTGATTATTGCTGAAACCATGGGTTCTGACTGGGAGTTCATAAAACATGATGACCATGGACATAGCCCACCCATCAACATCTGAGTCCTATAGCTGAGTCCTGACTCCTCCTAATCACAGTTGTCCTTCTGCCCATTTTTTTTAGCATAATAGACAAAATTCTCAGTGTTGTGTTGTCAATAGCAATAAAACATGACCAATTACCTCAGTTTAAGTAGTACCTACTTGCTTCAACTAGAGTAATGAACTATTGTCAAAATTCTTTATGCATGTCTCATTTCTTCGTGGCATGAATTTAAACTGTGTGATCATTTTTCAAAATATCAGCATTATTGCTAATAACATTTGGCAATATAAATCACCATAGTAATTAAATAACCTTTGAAATCCATTGCCAAACAATTCATTCTAATAACTGATTGTGCATCTACCATGTGCAGGATACTGTGTTATGTGGTAAGGACATACAAAAGTAAGTCTTCATTTCAGTTAACAGGAAGTAATGGGAAAGAACAATACTTTGTGTGAGCAGAGATCTTTACAATTTTCAATATTCTTATACCTCTATGTGAAACATATATATTGGGCAAAGACAGTGGACACAAATCTGTATTTCAAATTATCTTCTCAATAACTTCAAATTTTATCATCTGATTTCCTGTGAAATACAATATGATCATCATGAAGATTGCTGTTTTATATTTTACCTATTAATGTGGCTGACAAAGAACTCTTAATAGAGGTGGAAGTGTCATTTTTGTTATTCACTCATACTTGCATGATTCCATTATTTTCCAATTGCTGCTTATTTGCACTTTTCTATTCTGGAGAGTTTGTTCCATTAAAACTAGCAAATAGAGTCTGCAAATACACTTGACTAATCAGGCAAGAAAAAGAAATAAAAGGCATCCAAACTGGAAAGGAAGAATTAAAACTTTCACTATTTGCAGTTGATATGATTGTGTATCTAGAAAGTCCTGAAAAATCTACAACAAAGCTGCTAGAGTTAATAAATGATTTCAGTAGAGTGTCAGGATACAAGATCAATACGCAAAAATCAGTGGTGTTTCTATACACTAGTAATACACAATCTGAGGAGGAAGTCAGAAAAAAAATTCCGTTTACAATAGCAACTAAAAGTATCAAATATTTAGGAATAAACTTAACCATGGATGTAAAGCACTTGTATTCAGAAAACTACAATGCATTGCTTAAAAAAAATTTAAAAGACCTAAATAATTGGAAGAACATTCCATGCTTATGGATTGGAAGACTAAATATCATTAAGATGTCAATTCTACCCAAATTGATATACAAATTCAATGCAATCCAATAAAAATTCCACCAACATTTTTTAAATAAATGGAAAACACAATTATCAAATTTATCTGGAAAGGTAAGAGGCCCTGAATAGCCAGAAACATCTTAAAAAGGAAAAGTGAAGTTGGAGAACTCTCATTTCCAGACTTTAAATCATATTACCTAGCTACAGTGGTAACAGTAAAAACAGCATGGTACTGGCATAAAGACAGACACATAGACCAATGGAACCGAATTGATGGTTCAGAAATAGACCCTCACATCTATGGCCAAGTGATTTTTGACAAGCCTGTCAAACCCACCCTGCTGGGAAAGAACAGTTTATTCAACAAATGGTGCTGGGAGAACTGGATATCCATAGCAAAAGAAAGAAAGAAGACCCCTATCTCACACCTTTTACAAAAATTAACTCAAAATGGATCAAAGACCTAAATATAAAAACAAGTACAATAAAGCTACTAGAAGAAAATGCAGGGAAACACCTTCAAGACCTGGTGGTAGGTGGTGGAGTCTTAAACCTTATACCGAAAGCACGAACAACGAAAGAAAACATAGATAAATGGGACCTCCTCCAACTTAAACACTTCTGTGATTCAAAGGACTTCATCAAGAAGGTGAAAAGGCAGCCCACTCAATGGGAGAAAATATTTGGACACTACATATCTGATAAAGAGTTTGGTTTCCATTCTATATAAAGAGATCATACAACTCAACAATAAAAGAGCAAGCAATCCAATTTAAAAATGGGCAAAAGATTTAAATAGACATTTCTCCAAAGAGCAAATACAAACGGCCAAAAAGCACATGAAAAAATGTTCCATGTCACTACATTAGGGAAATGCAAATTAAAACAACAATGAGATATCATTTAACACCACATAGAATAGCCATTATTAAATAAACAGACAATAATAAGTGCTGGAGAGGATGTGGAGAAATAGGAACACTCCTTCACTGTTGGTGGGACTTTAAAATGGTGCAGCTTCTGTGGGAGACAGTTTGGCAATTCTTCAGGAAGCTAAATGTAGAACTGCCCTATGATCCAGCAATTCCTCTACGAGGAATATATCCAGAAGAACTAAAACCTATGACACGAACAGATATCTGCACACCGATGTTCATAGCAGCATTATTCACAACTGCCAAAAGATGGAAACAGCCCAAGTGTCCATCAGCCAATGAATGGATAAACAAAATGTGGTCTATACATAAGATGGACTACTATGCTGCATCAGGAAGAAATGAAACTGGAACACATGTGATAACATGGATGAATCTTGAAGACATTATACTAAATGAGTAAGCCAGACACAAAAGGACAAATATTGCATGGTCTCATTAATATAAACTGAATATGAAGAATAAACACATGGAGTTAAAACCTAGAGTATAGGTTATTAGGAGATAAGAGGAGGGTTGAGAAGAACTACTGATGCTTAATGTATGTAGAAGCTTTAATTAATTTGACTGTAAAAGTGTGGAAATGGATAGAGCTGATGGTAACACATTATAGTGAGTAGCATCTGGATAATAAATGGGATTGTAGCTGGAAAGGGTAGTCTGAGGAAGTAAATGTCAATTGAAAGAAAGCTAAAGAATAATCTAGGGACTGAATAACACAGTGAACCCAGAGGTGGATGAGAATTGTGGTTGAGGGCACAAATGCAAGAGTGTCCTTTGTGAGCTAGAGCAGATGTACATCACTATTGCAGGGTGGTGGGAATGTGGAGAAGTATGGGAAAACTACGACTGGTGCGACCTATAGACTGTGGTTAACAGCAACACTATAATATTTTTGCATCAATGCCAAAGATGAAATGTGTTGATAATAGAGGTATATGAAAAAAGTGTGCCAAATGTATGCTGTGGACTATGGTTGGTGGCAATACTCTGATGATATTCTCTCATAATCTGTAACAAATGTTCCAGTACGGTGTGGTGAGTTGGTGAAGGGGTGATGTATGGGAATTCTACATGTGTGTATGATTGCTTTGCCAGTTCACAACCTCTGTTGTGAAATATATTATTAAAAATTAGGGTGGGTTGGGGGAAAAATACACCAAATGTAAGACAGGGACTATAATTAGCAGTAAGATTTTGACGATGCTCTTGCATAGTTTGTAATAAATGTTTCACAACAATGCAAGGTTTGGTGGAGGAGTGATATGAGACCCCTGTATGATGTTATGTATGTTTATTTTGTAAGTTCACAATCTTTACTATACACTAATTGTTTATGCATGTCATGTATGAATGATATACTTCAATAAAAAATATATTTAAAAAATATACTTGACTAGACATACATACATTGCAATATCTCAAAACACTGAAAGAAAATAAATGAAGATATCACTAGCCACTTCTCCACATTATGGGTACCCACTTATTTGAGGGCACCTCTCAAGCTGATTGAGAAAGTGACTGACAGATGAAGTCAGACTGCCAGTGTCATTCCTTTATTACATGTTGATAAAGCTTAATTTAATTCTTATTTTCTGAGATAAAAACCAAAAGAGATGTTCTGAAGTCTTTTTCCTCCAACCCATTCGGTTGCCTTGCACCACCTAGAGGTGCACAGTCTACCTGGAGACCAGTGCCCTGCTGCTGTCTATACTAGGCCAGTGGTTCTCTCTGAATCAGACCTAATGTTCTCTTTTTTAAAGCTAATATTTTGATTTACCCTCTTGCATATCCAGATATGAAATCATAGTATAATATAACCTTTCTACATAGTTTCAATACATATAAATATTACACATTACATGCATATATATCTCATACACATATTTCATATAGATACATATATAAACATATATATGTACATATACTTGCATACATATACAACCGTAACTGTAATATCTAAAAGAAAAAAAGATGGAAAGAAAAGTTACTTATAATAAAAGTATTAGAAGAACTGAGAGCAGTGACTCGAACAGACATCTGCACATCGATGTTCATAGCAACATTATTAACCATTGCCAAAAGTTGGAAACAAACCAGGTGTACATCAACAGATGAATGGATAAACAAACTATGGTCTATTCACACGATGGAATATTACGCAGCTGTAAGAAGAAATGAAGTCATAAAGCATATAACAACATGGATGAACCTGGAGGACATTATGTTGAGCGAAGCAAGCAGACACAAAAGGACAAATACTGTATGAATGCGTTACTATGAACCAAATATATTGTGTAACATATTGTTTTATTCAAAAAATTTTTTATATGTATCCAGTACATTAAATTGAGAAATGTATATATTTATTCATCTGTGTTTACTTTTTAGTTTTTAATTGTCTATATTTTCAATTATTAAATGTACAAAATAAAGTAAAAAAAAAAAGTATTTGCATTTCACTATGGAAATGTTCAATCACGACAAAACCAGAAGACAAGGCAATAATCAAATGCTTGCACTTATAGGCGAAATCAATAGGAATGTAGCAACTACAAATGAAGACTGATAAAACATATGACTATTTGTTGACTCAAATACCATGAATAGCAGTGATGTTGGCTATGGGATCTTTCAAACCACTCTTTTTTTTGTTGTTTTTTTGTTGTTGTTCTTTACCCGGAGGTCCCGGGGATCGAACCTGGGTCCCTCCATACGGAAGACAGACACCCAACCATTTGAGCCACATCCATCCCCATCAAACCACTCTTGATAAAGTTCAGGACAAAATAAAACACAATCTTCCCTTGATTTATACAGCAGTTACACTCCTGGAAAATTCTGTTAAAATCATGCAAAAATATTTTGTGTTTTTCCATAAAACAGAATTTGTTTTCAGACTACATAATTATAAACAAGTTTTTCATCTCCATGAATGTCCCATGGGAAATTGAAAATTCACGGGGAACACAGGACAATTCCTTGGTGTACAGGACTGTACAATGCATTTCAGGGTATCTGGTATACCTGCCCCCACCCAAATGCCAATAATATTCCCAGTCATTGTGATAACTGATCTCCACCCAACACACACCCCTCTAAAATGCACCCCTGGGGAAAGTGTTCCCTCCACTGAGACTGGGAACTAGGCTTTCACTGCTTGTGCATCAAGAGTCCCCATAGAAAAAAACCTGGTAATGTGTTCCCCAGGAACCCCTTGGGCAGTTCTTTTGTAAACTAGATTGTAAACCCAGTGAGTTGGGGACCATGTCTGTCTTAGTTATCATTGTATTCCCAACACATAGCACTGTTCCCAGCATACAAACAGTTAAGGCTCAATAAATATTGGTTAATCGAATGACCAAATGAATGAGTCACCTACAAATAAGCGAATAACCTATAAGATATCCCAAGTCAAACCCAGAGACACCAGGGTTAAAAGAATGAAAAAGGGAACAAGCACTCATATATCCAGTGACTACCGTGTACCGGGCACTTTGCTAGCTCTCCATCTCCATTATTTCTTTCATAGTAAATATCAAAATTTTGTTAAAGGCTGTCCCC
Source organism: Cabassous unicinctus (assembly GCA_029593785.1). NCBI lineage: Eukaryota > Metazoa > Chordata > Mammalia > Cingulata > Chlamyphoridae > Cabassous > Cabassous unicinctus. The sequence continues at coordinate 8,725 of JAQZBX010050822.1, read as the reverse complement.
AACCTCGGGGAGGAGTGCCTGCCACCCTGTAACAACAGGGGATCTTGGGAACTGAGACACTGGGTTGTGACCAGTGGGGACACTTCTAAGTGCAAATCTAAGTAGTGTCACTCAAATGTCCTTCAATTTATTCACTGGAGATGGTTGTTCCCTTGTTTCCCAGGAACCAAGAGAGAAGGTATACTGAAACTGGCAACTCCCTACAGGAGCTCAATAAAATCCATAAACACTAGCGTAAAGAGAACTTTCCCCAACAACATGCGAACAGAGGAAAGATGCAGCAGGAGCAGGTATGTCAGAAAGAGGACACAGCTTCTGAACCAAGTCAAGGACTGGGTGCACAGTTGAGCAACAGCCAGGAAACCTTTCCAGAACAATCATTCCCAAGACCCTGCCAGGAGGAGGGAAGGGATTTGAGTCCGTAAGGCTTTAATAGATCAGATGAAATTCATTCACTCAACAAATACTGATTTAGTACCATCTGTTAGGCACTGTGCTAGGCCATGGAGATAAAAATTTTAAAGTTAAATCAGACCTAGCTGTTTCCTGGGATACATGCTGTAGTGAACATATGTGCAGAGTGCTAAGTATCACAGACCAGGCATGCTGGCATCCGAATCAGAGTTGTCAGGGAAGGTTTTCTAGGAGATGTGGCTCTTGAACTGAGACTTGGAGGGTGTTAGAAATTGGATAGACATTAAAAAGTGGGAAGAACATTCTAGAATGACAGGGGGCACAGTTACAAATGCTATGCTGAAGTATCCAACTCCACAACTGTGATTAGTGTATTAAAATCTCTGCAAAATATTTCTAACCAACATTGTTTGCAGTGTCAAAAGCGCTGTTATTGATGCTGGTGACATCACCCCAGAAGGCAGCACAACGTAGTGGAAACAACCAGTCACAGGCCGCCTGGCTTCAAATGCTAGTGCCATTTATTTGAGCTTTGTTTTTCTACCTAAACTTAAAATAGTTATATATACTAAAAGGATCACTGCTCCAGGTCAGGAAATCCCTTCTGAGCGTGACTCACCCAGTTTCATGTTGTGTATCCTTGAACAGCAGCTTTGCTCAGTTTCCTCATCTTTAAAACCCAGAAAAGAAACCTTTCTCCTCCTAATTCGCAGCTTCGTTGTAAAGTTCAAATGAGATAATATACAAGAAATCCCTCTGGAAGCTATAAAGCATCTTGAAAATGTAAAGAGATCTTGTCTTCATGCTCATCATGATCTAGAACTTCAAAAAGATAAATGCTGGGCTGTTTCTAATCATTTGTTTAATAGTTTCCAGTTGAGGGCGTCCAGGACCCAGGCTGGAGCAGCCAAGCAGAAAATCTATTTGAAGGCAAGTGCTGCCACCTGGTGGAAAGAAGGGGCAGGGGCAAGTGTGGTGAACAAGGTGGGATCTTGGGTGATGACAGATGCTGGCTGAAAAGAGGGGAGTCAACTTTTTAAAACATGCCTTTTAAAGAAACTGTTTTATTTTTAGTTGTTAAGTGTTCTTTTGGAAATATTTTATTTACATATGCAGGATGTAGACATTCCATCAATGACTTGTGTAATTATTATTTACAGGTAAGTAATAACCAGGCACTAAAGAGATTTACAATTCTTTATATTCTAAAATACTTATTCTTTAATATTTCAATATTCCCATTAAAAGAATAATTTTACAATCATACATGTTAAGACTACTGATGGCAATACATCAAGTAGGTTTTAGTATTAGCCTGCACCATTTAGAGTAATTATTTCTACCTCGAATATACTCACAATGCCAGAATCTCAAGGCCATCTTAAACATATGCCAGGTTTTCACCTAGCACATGCCTAGTGACTGAGAGAATCGCTTAATGTTTCTGGGTCTTGGTTGCCTCCTCTGCCATATAAAGGGGCTGGATTAGATAGCATCTAAGGTTCCTTGCACCCAGTAAAAGATCCTACAACTTTGCCCAGGAAATGCATTTAAAGACCATGCCAATGCCAGCCACAGCGCCAGCTGACCAGGCTGCAGACCGCTTTCGCCAACACAGTTCTAGAAGCCACCCCTGACCGTGTGGGTGGCAAAACAACTTTAAACCTGTCTTCTCAACAGAAATTGAAATCAGTCAAGTCCCTCCCATCCCTCCTTTTACCTGTCCTTTCCATCTTCTTCACCCCCAACCCCTTGGCTACCTCCTCAAGGGGGGACTTCTCAGGTGACTTCTCCTTGACCACCTCTCCTTCCCTTTCAGCTCAGCCTCCCCTGCCACACACACACACACACACACACACACACAACATTCAGATGGTAACAACAGGATCATAATAATTTTAAAACAACAATAATAATAATGGCTACCATTTATAGAAAGTTTTCCATTTGCCAGGCATTGTGCTATGCATGATCTCATTTAGTCCTCTCAACAAATTAATGAGGTGGAAATTCTTTTTATCCATATTTTGACAACCACTCAAATCCTTTCTGCAGGCCTCTCAGCAGAAGGGTCCAATTGAAAAGATATTTCTTTATATTATAAACCACTTAATGTGTAGTTCCCCTGAATTGGCCTTAGCAGCTTTTTCTATTGGAAACTGATCCACAGACCTAACAGTGGTAGGTTGAATTATGTACTCCAGAAAAAAACATGTTCTCAATCTTAATCCATTCCTGTGTGAGCCCATTGTAAATAGCACCATTTTGAAGATGTTGTTTTTAGTTAAGCTGTGGCCAGCTGAATCAGGCTGGGTCTTAATTCTATTATTGAACGTATTATAGAGAGGGCCACAAAAAGAAAGGCATGAGAAGCTAGAAGCCAGAAGTCAACAGAACCTGGAAGAGAAAGGAAGGGACATCGCCATGTGTGGCAAAAGTCAAGGAACTTCAAGGATCACTGGCCAGCCAGAAGATACTGACCCCTGGAGGAAGCAAGGCTTCCAGCCTCTGAAACCAGGAGCCAATAAATTCCTGTTGTTAAGCCAGCCCATTATATGACATTTGTCTTAGCAGCTGGAAAGCTCACACAAACATATGGACTTCAAGGCAGAGTCTGTATTCTCTAGTTGCCCAATGCTACATCTCGATTTGTGCCACTTAATTCTTATGCTAAAATTCTTTTGAGGCTGCCATCCAATTGCCCTTCAGCATACCATCCCTATCGTTTAAAGGGTTTAGCACTTGGGTCGCAGTCCACTTCTCTCCCTTCTCCTGCCATCGTGAGAGACTCAGCGCCTACGTAGAAGGCCATCTAACATCATAATCTCATCGTTCCTGACCTTTTACTCCAATGACTGTTATTTGTTGGACTTTGGTAGCACCTGGAATTGTGCCTACTTTAAAGTTCTATTCAATTTTAATACGTCTTCCTTCACTTCTATCAATCTCCTACTTTCACTCCGCCTGCTCTGTGACCTCATAAAGATGCCCAATGACTCAACCTCTGTCTTTATCTCAATCTATTTATCTGTCCCTCTGGTTTTACTTCCTTCTTTTTATATCCTGGATCATATAGCCAATCATTCAACCATTTTCTCAAGAGCACCAGAAACTTCTTTGCCACATTTTCCTCCTTCTGCACCTGTTTGCAAATCCCAAAACATACATCCCCCTAGCCATCGCCCTCTGTACTCCTGTACCAGGATTACTTCCAAATATGCAGATGAATGCCATTGCAAACTTATGGTTTCCAACCGCAGCTGGGCCCTCGATTCTTCCTGACAATCCCTTCATTCATTGCTAGTCAGGTGTTTTCTAAACAGCCACACTACCTATCAACTATCTTCTGGGAGTGTCCACCAGTGCCTCAAACCCAATCAGTCCAAAACTGAACTGAGTATCTTCCCCCTCCTGTATTCCCTTTCTCAGTTAATCTAACCATGATTCTCCCAGCTTCTGATTTCAATTACCTGAGAGTCATCTCCAACACTTCCTATTTCCTCACTCTCCAAATTCAACCAATTACCAAATCCTCTCAACTCCATCTTCTCTCCATCCCCACTGCCTTTATCTTTCCCACCTGTACCCATTGTTGTAAACTTGTAATTGGCCTTCTTGCTCCATTTCAACCTGATCATGTTACCATCTGCTTTTTACTTAGGATTCATTCCAAACTCTTTTGAATATCATTGAAAGCTCTTGTCTGGTCCTGACCATAAATTTCTCAAAGACAGTAACCTTATCTTTTCATCTTTGCATTTAGCACCAAGGCTTCATTTTTACATTTAGTGCAGAGCGAGCACCAGACATAGTCGCCATAATGTTAAATAAAGGAATGAATCGATATCTGTGTCTTTATCCAAGATAATAAATAGATGCTATGATCATCGTAAGACCAGAGACGTTACCAGGATCATATATTTTTAAATAACATATTTTTTGCTCTAGTGGGATAAAGTATCTGTTTCTGTAGTTAATAGTCCCTTACAGACCTCTGTAGTAAATGAGACCCTACTGTAGCTGATGGTCCCTATCACAATCTTACTTAGCTATTAAAACCTTAATACCCTACACCAGATAATGATGGTATATTCCTAGGGTCTAGATGAAAGTAAAGAATTACTCAAAATTAGAATTAAAATAATGAACTTAATATAGAACTAACCCTATTATATTTAAGATAGCAAATATCCTGAAGCAAAACTCAGGGATGTTAGACATTAATTATTTTTTTTTAAATCACCCAATTATACATAATTTCATGCTAATCTGAATGATGCCATTTTTCTTTTACTATGCATGACTCAAAAAGAAACACCCCAATAATCTGCATAAAAGCCCATGATATGGCCCTGCTTTGACATTATAGCCACCCACAGACTAAGTGAACGTATCTCATGACATGTCTCTCCGATTTTCTAGTGGATCCAGGAATATTTGCTTACCACCTGGAACTGGATCTGTCAGACCACCTAATGGAGGTGCAGGCTTTACAGGCACCAATGCATGTGGCAACTCTGCTGCTGGAGGCAGATTTGCCTGTGCCTTGGGAGGGGGTTTGGGCAGTGCTCCTGGTGGGAACCGTCCTGGTGGAGCCCTTGGAGGTGCTGCTTGTGTTGGCATTGCTAGAAATGAAGAGGGCCTCCTTTCTGGGAATGAAAAGGTGACCATGCAGAATTTAAGCGACCGCCTGGCTTCCTACCTGGATAACGTGCAAGCTCTGGAGGAGGCCAATGCTGAACTAGAGAGAGAAATCAAGGGCTGGTATGAAAAATATGGTCCTGGATCGTGTCATGGACTTGAACATGATTACAGCAGATATCATCCAACAATCGAGGACCTTAAGAATAAGGTGAGAAATGATAAATTTGGAACTGTTCAAGGTATTTAAAGCTAAGAATCTAGCAAAAGATATAGAACTACAGTAGGAAATGTTTCCTAACTGTTTTCTTTTTGTCATTTATATTGTATTTATTTGTTTACTGTTTATTTTGATATATTATTCTTCCTATTAGTTAAAAATAGGCATTTCGATTCATAAAATTCTATGAGTTCAAATGCTACTTGTTCCATTATTAATGTTTATTTTGAAGTGTATTCATAGGTGATATTGCATTCTAAGGGTTGTGTGAGTATTGAAGAAATAAAACTCTATCTGTAAGTTTTAATTATATTTTAAACATTTTGATTGTTACTTAAGGAAGCAAGATTTTGAATGCAAAGTGTTAATTGTGCAGCATTTTTATTTCCTGAAATAATAATTAGAAGGGCAAATTTATTTGTTGTGTCCTCCCTTTTGATTTCTTCTAGATTATCTCTTCCACTACTACTGTGAATGCTAATGTTATTCTGCAGATTGATAATGCAAGACTGGCTGCCAATGATTTCCAGTGAAAGTAAGTAATAGAAAAATGTTCGTGCTCTAGAAAAATGTCCTATGTATTTCACTGGTGTTTCAGTTTCCTAGCCTGCCCAGTAGATACCACAAAATGGGTTGGCTTAAACAATGGGAATTTATTAGCTTATAGTTTTGAGGCCAAGAAAATGTGCACATCAAGGCATCATCAAGGTGATGCTTTCTGCTGGTCTCTCCCTTCTCTTCCAGGTTTTGTTGAGTTCAGCTTCTTGCTTCCTTGGCTTTCTCTCTCTCTCTGTATTCCTTTCATTCGTAAAGGACTCCAGTAATAGAATTAAGACCCATCCTGAATGAGGTGGGTCACACCTTAACTGAAGTAGCTTCATCAAGAGGTCCTACTTACAATGGGTGCACACCCACAGGAATGGGTGAGATTTAAGAACATGTTTTTCTGGTGCACATACAGCTCCAACCCACCAGTTTGTTAAATAAAATTTCAATTTCACCCAAGTAGAATAAACTGTAATCTAAAAGAGTAAATGAAGCAAAGGTTTTATGTTACAATGCTTCAATCAACTATACTCACAGATTATACATATTTATTACATTCTTGGGCCAAAATATCACTGTATTTCTATGCCTACCTGGAACATCAACTAAGTAAAACTATTAAAATAAAATTTTAAAATGGCATATTATACGTAATTGGGATATGTTTTAGAATTTGCACAACTGAATAAGTGCTGAATGTCGTGCATAGTATTGGGGGGGGAACTTTGTACATTTTTATTATATTTAAAGTCCTAATTCAATGTCTAATTTCAGTAGAAAGCAATTAAGATTTTATTTTTCCATCTCTTGAGGGAGCCTAATTTGTGCTGAAATTCATTTAATGCCCTCCAAGGTATGAAAATGAGCTCAGCCTTCACCAAAGCGTAGAGGCAGACATCACTGGGCTACGGCGAGTTCTGGACGAGCTGACGCTCTGCAAGACGGACCAGGAGCTACAATATGAATCCCTGAATGAGGAGATGACGTATCTCAAGAAGAACCATGAAGAGGTAGGAGAAGCTTTATTTCTCATCAAATCATGATTTTGTGCATTTTAAATCCTTTCAGGGTTTTAAAAGATTACAATAGTAATTCATGCTCACCGTAATAATTCAATCAATGCCAAGGGGCAGAAAGAAAGAATTTCATTTTCTCTTACTCTGCCCTCTACTCCCATCCCCCAAGGTAATAAATGTTAACAATCTGATCCATATCTTACCATTGTTTTAGGCCGATATAATATTCTATCCATTTAAAAGTAATGCATTATTTTTGCATTAATAAACCCATCTTTCTTTAAAGCAGATTCTTTCATTTGTAGCGGTCCATTTTGGGATCCAACTTCTCACAAAGGAAAAGATGTTACTGTCCCTCCTCTTACTGAACATGGGCTGATTGTACCACTTAACCCTGCACAGTGATAACCCTGTTAGTTGACACAATACCAGGCAGCTTCGACCCTGTCTCACACACACACACACACACACACAAATGACTGCCCCAAAAGTAATTCCAAAGTCTCCAAAACAGTGGATGAGAAATATTCAGAAAACACCCTCTGGCAGGAAGTACCCCAATGCTGGAAATAGCAAACCAACAAGGCTACTTGCCTCCACTGAGAAAGGGAAGGGGGCAAGGAGAAAGAAAGGGAAAAGGAGAGAGAAAATACTTGAAATGAAGGAGACACAAGAAGAGGAGTGTTGGAAGAGTCAGACCAGCAGAGCAGACACAGGAGACCGAAAAAGCAGACCCAGGCTTCGCAGAAGGAGTGACACCAACAGGGAAGGAAGAAAGGGCGCAGCAGAGTAGGGTCAGGATGACAGCGGGGTAAAGACATGGGGTGGGGGGTACCTTGGGATGCCCTGAGGGTAGGAGCAAAGAGCCACTGGCATCTCAACAGCCCCAGGAGAATTCTACTCACCGCACTCACCAGTCACCCATGTCCCTAGTGATAACTTTAAGCAGTTGATTTTAAAACTTTTATAACAGCAATTCTTCAAATGGAATCTTACACAAACCCCAAAATGTAGAAATAAAGTAGCCAGTGGTTTCCTTGGGCAATGTAAGTATTTTGCTTTTAGCAGATACTAGAAACCCACTGATCTAGTGTCATAAAAGATGGCCTAAGAAAGCAGAGTTACCATGGTAAGAATCCATCAAAAACCTCAAAGGCTGAGTTCATATTATTGATCCACTTATTTGCCCAGAAATCCATGCTCTGACTAGGTCAGACAGCTAAATGCTGTGGCCTGGGCTAGAAGCTGGAACAGAGTATAGCTGCCAAGAGCACAAGCTCTGGGCCCAGGACTCTGCAGCCAAATCCCAGCTCCTCCCAGCACCAAGGAGCAGGCAGGTCACTTTACCACTCCGTGCCTCAGTTTCCTAACCTGTAAATGAGTCTAAGAATAGTACCTGCCTCACGGAGACGTTACAGGTTTGGGTGAATTAATTCCTATAAACTGCTTGAACAAAGCCCAGCACTGTTCTTGGTAAACGGCTCCTGTCCCTCAGAGGGAAACTCCGTGACAGCAGGGATTTTTGCATTTTTCCACTGCTCTATTCCCATCGCCAAAACTCTACCTGACATCTAGTCAATAATCAAGTGTAAAGTCTCTGGTCTTTGAATCCTCTCCTCATTTAAAAGAATAAAAAAAAAAAAACCTTCTCTTGGAGTGCAGTGACTTTTTCGTGGTGGTGGTGGTAGTTGTGATTGTTTCCATTCACAAAGGAATAACTAATTAAATAGATGATTGGAATAAGTCAATTAAAATTTTTTGTCCCATAAACTTAAACCACAAACTTTGAGACAAGTCAAGTCTGAAAAAACTCTTCTCCGACTACAAGTGGACAGAAATGCCCCTCGAGTCGCACTCACGCTTCCCTCCCAGGAAATGAAGGCCCTGC
>JAQZBX010050821.1:0-19552 GCA_029593785.1 Cabassous unicinctus | reverse complement strand
CCTCCCACACCTCCAACAACATCCCACACCACCATTCCTCATCCATGTGGCCCAACACCGGCAATGGATATACATATCCTGGGGCCTTGCCACGGAGCATAGACCCCTTGTGCTTCTTAAATGTAGCATCTCTTTGTGCAGTCTAATATTAATGCAAATAATTACCAGACCTTTCTCCTTATTCCGAACATCTTCCTCCCCTGAAGCAAGTATCCATCCCTCTGAGTTGAATCAGCATTATCTACATGTCATGAGTCAACGTTGCCATCAAACTACCCCGTAACTACTCGGCCCTATCTCAGCAGGAAGTAGCCAGGTTGAACGACGCCCAAATTCCCAAGATTGGAAATGTGTATTTAATCATGATAAGCTTAAATAGTGAGGCTTATAATGTTAGAAAAATCCGGTGTAAACCTTGCTCGCATGTCAGGAGGCTCACGGAGCTACAGATTTAACATTAAGCAGATTTAACGCCACCAAAAAATGTAAAACTATGCACTCCCTCACTTGTTAACTTTACTCAAATTTGCCGTTATCTGTACCTTCATGTCCATCCCATCCCCCATGCTTGTCACCCCAAGATTGCCCGACCCCAGCTACCCACGAATATTAAAAACAAAACAAAACAAAAAACTACATAGTATCTGTGTGCCTTAAAACATTTTATAAAGTTCAGCTTTGCTATTCATTCATTTACTTTTTGGGTAATTTATAATTGCATACATGAAAAGACACAGCTCAGTAACGATGGGAGAATGAACGTAACTGTGGAACCGCCACCCAGGTCAAAACCTTGAATTTTACCAGCACTGCCCCTTCCCCGGTGACTGCACCCAGTCTCCTCCCCCAAAGTAACTACTCCCCTGAGTGACAACACTATAAAATTGTTCTATCTGTTTTTCTTCTTTATATAAAAGGAATCGTACCTAATGCATTCTTTTTGAGTGAGGCTTATTTTACCCAACACTATGCTTATGGGTTTCATTGTATTTTGCATCTGGCAGTATGTAGTTCATTTTTATTGTCCTGGAGTGTGCTCTGGGGCTCCCCTGGACTCTTACAGGCAGTCTGCAATGTCAGAACTGTCCCTGGGAAAACGCCAAGACGCCCTCTGCCTTTCCAGGCTCACTCAGTGGCTTGCGCAACGGTGCTTTGCCTGGAGATTGATGTGGCGTTCCCTAGTGGCTCAAACAGTTCTCAGTTTGCATTTCTACCACAGTGACTGTCTTAGTTTGACAAAGGTTGCCAAATGCGATATATCAGAAACAGGTTGACCTACCTTTTTTTTTTTTTTTTCCAACAAAGATTCACCTTAGTTTATTTATCAAGCAAGCCAAGACACTTGAGCAGGCCAGGGATAACTGAAATAGAACCCACTATCAAGCCCTCCCCAAAGCTATGATTTTTTTTTTTTTTAATTTTAGATATTTTTATTTTATTTTATTTTTAAGGAAGTTTTAGATTCCACAAATGATACATTGAAAATATAGGGGGATTCCCATATACCCCCACCCCCTACCCCCTACCCCTTGGGTTGGACTTTCATAAAGGGAATTTGTTAGGGGAAAAGTTTCCAGTTCCAAGGCAGTGAAAATGTCCAAATCAAGGCATCATCAGAGATGCCTTCTCACCGAATTGCAGCTGAGGGCGATCAGGCACACGGCAGGGCCTAAGGGCAGCCCCTCTCTCTGTCTCTTGGGGTTTCTAAGTCTTCCTGCAGCTGGAGGTGATCAGGAGTCCTCTCCCTCACATGGTAGGGTCAAAATGGCCACATGTATATTTTAAGATTAACTGAGAAAGCAAAACACTAATTTTCCAGGTCCTTCTTAGAAGTGTCACCCTGATGATTAACTTAATTTCAACCCGTATAAAAGCTATGAGAAAAACCCTGAATGGGGAGGCTGATTTGAGATTGTACATCTCCGGGCTCCCACCCATTAATAAAACCACTTTTCCTTCCTAGCCTAGTTCGGTGTGTCACTCTACTCTGCTGCACTGAGCAATCAAACCCAGCAGGACCACCCGGGAGGGTCTTATACTCCCTCTAACTGCTTATTTGCTCCACCAGCAGACCATGGGGGACTAGTCCTGCCCTACTGGTAGCTGTATCTCCAGCACCGACGTTATGGCAGGCACTCCTTATTGTTGTCTTCTTTCCCCTATACCAGTGCATCAGCAAACTATGGCGAGCGGGCCCAACCCGACCTGCCACCTATAGCCCATGAGTTAAGAATGGTTTTACATTTTTAAATTGTTGGGAGAAAAAAAATCCAAAGAAGAATACTATTTCACAACACATGAAAACTATATGAAATTCAAATTCATCTTCATATTGAAATTCAAATTTCAGTGTCTTTCAATAAAGCGGGTTTTTCTGTGTGTGTTTTGTTCTTTGTTTTTGATACCAGGGCTGTGGATTGAACCCCAGACCTCGTGTGTGGGAAGCCGGCACTCAACCATTGAGCCACATTGGCTCCCCTGAGTTGGTTTTTCCATTTGTTTGCTTGTTGTTTTTTTTTTTTTTTAGGAGGCACCGGGGACTGAACCCAGGACCTCCCATGTGGGAAGTAGGTGCTCAGTTGCTTGAGCCACATCCGATCCCCATGGGTCAATAAAGTTTTATTGGGACAAAGCTACACTCAGCTCATTCGTTTACGTATTGCCCACAGTTGCCTGTGCATGGCAACAGCAGAGTGCGTAGTTGCAACAAGACCATCTGACCAGCAAAGCCCAAAATATTTACTATCTGGCCCTTTCCAGGAAAAGTTTGCTGACTCCTCCTGTACATTTACGTCAGCTATATCGAGCTGCCTCTTGGGAACCTGGTAAGCTTTGATGACTTTTTGCCTTATTTCCTGAATTTCTTTGTGGATGCTAGAATAGCATCATGCTTGCTGACAGAGCATGAACTTGAAAAAGAGGCTGTGGGTTTGGACCCTGGCCTTGCTGGCTCTTAGCTGTGGTCTTGGGAAAGTTACTCTTACCTTTCTGTTTCAGGTTTTTTGTTGTAAAATAGGGGTAACACCGGTCAAGTTAATATGAGTTAATTAGTAAAACCGAGGTGTTAATAAGAATTAACATAAGCAGGATGAACTTTGACCAGTCTCTGGCACGTAGTAGAGACTTCTACATGCTGGCTATTGTTATTAGCTGCCGGGAACGCTGCACTTTGCCTGATGCCTCTGTGCCCAAACTTCGGTAAGATGTAGCACTGCCACACAGTGGTCCTGTTAGGCATGGCTCCACCTGTCGGTGCTTTCATTTAGGTGGTTAAAAATCCCGTGGCAGGTTGCAAGCATGTTCATGCCACTACTGCATTTTATTCTCCACCAGACTAGGAGCAACTTGGAGGGGGAAAAAAAAACCACATTTGCTAAGATGTGGGACCGAGTGCTCAGCATGGCATCTGAGGGGCCTCGAGTTCTCGACCCCACCAGCCAGCCAAGGGGTCCACAGTGACACTTGAGGGCTTTTGTAAGGAGACAAAGGGTTTAAGTGAGTTATTAGTCAAGACAGATCACAACAATATAATGTTTACACATCTCATTATGCCATTAGCAACCAACACACACGCAACAGGGATTCTGAAAAAATGGCACCAATAAGTGTCAGGTTAGATTAGATAGAAGAAAAGCAAGCAAGTCCTGGAGTACATGGAGCTCTTTGGGCATGTGCTGGCAGGGAGGGCTAGCAGTCAGGAAGGAAGATGAAGGCAGTCAGATCGCTTACACGATTTGCTTTCAGAATTAGAGATACGTCATAAAAATTAATAGTCCCCCAGTGTCCCACGGCGCACTAGAATCAAAATGAAATAGTTTCATTTCCATTCTTTTTGTATAATCTGACTGAACCTTGAATTTTAAACTCTGGCTATTTTTTTTTTTTTCCAGAAAAGTTAAATGGCTACAATAGAGAACAGAAAAGAAAGAGAAGGGCAAAGAAGTCGAAAGTTCAGGTAGTCCCATCCTGTCATTTTTATAGAGGAAGAAAAATGCCACCAGAGAAGGAGAGTGACTTGCCTGAAGCCACACAACTGTAGAGTACCAGACCTGGGTGCAGCCACTGGTCTCGGCTGGTCCAAATGCAATAAGCTGCCACCAAAAATGTTTCCTTCCTTTTGTCCTGCAGAGAAGACTCCAGAATGCAAAATTCTTACAACCTCTTTTCTAGGTCTAACAGTTCAACTGAAGGGCAAGTTAAAGGGTGAGATTATCTTAACTTCTTGAGACTGGTTCTTACTTTCAGAAATCTAAGTTAAAGATAATACTTGTGTTTTCAAAAGAGGCTGGTAAAATATTTGCACTTCAAAGCACAGAGTGTTAACACTTATTTGGGCAAGCCTTATCAGGATTAGGCAAATATATCCAAAGCAAAACAAACTTCTTTTGGGAACTTTGCAACCAAAGCCAAGAAGGATGTATTCAAAATTCCTTAAGGGTACTTAATTCTAATAACAATTATATTTATGAATGTCCTCTAAATCCTTAGTTATCTCCAGTAAATGAATGATTTCTCTTAAAAACAAGAGTTTAACCCAATTCAACAATCTGTAAGCATTCACTCAGTGTCTCCTGGTTGAGGTTGCATTGGCTGATATTTCAGTCATCTTCCTTCTCCTATGAGGGCCCCCTGTCCCCCCCCACACACACACACCATGTCCATGTCCCTCCATATTTCAGAGAGCTCTTTGGACAAACTCTTGAATTTTTGTCAAATTAGCTGCAATGGAAAAGTAGCTTTTAATCAGGTGTGAATACTATCACAGAAAATCTGACATAGAATCCTTACCTGACCCCTAATACTGAGGTCTGGAACTCGGAAACTTCAATTTCTCCTGATCCCTAGAGTTGAGGCATTTTCAACATGCATGGATCCATCCAACAAACATGAACAGAGAGCCTAGAATTGGCCAACATTGCCATGAATTGTCTTCATACTAGAAGAATCTTGTGAAACAATAAAAACACCAGCTTGCATTTGTAGAGAGTTTCCACATATTTTATGCCGTCATTTAGAACTGGGGTTTCTTAGCCTCTGCACTGCGGATATTTTGGATCAGCTAATTCTTTGTTGTGGAGGTTGTCCTGTGATTGTAGGATGTTTAGCCCATCCCCGGCTTCTATCCACTAGATGCCACTAGCATACTCCCTGACCCCGGTCATGACAACCAAAAATGTCTCCAGACACTGCAAAATGTCCCCTGAGAGACAAAAATGTACCTGGTTAAGAACCACTGATTTGGGGAAGCGGGTTTGGCTCAGTGGATAGAGCCCCCGTTTACCATATGGGAGGCCCGGGTTCGCGTCCCGAGGCCTCCTTGTGAGGGCACGCCGGCCTGAGCGGTGAGGTGGGCTGATGCAGCAACCTCATGGCAGGAAGCAGGTGTGTCGCAATGGATAGAGCTCCCGTTTACCATAAGAGAGGCCCCCGGTTCGGTTCGCTTCCCGGCGCCTCCTTGTGAGGGCAGGCCGGCTCGCCGTGGGCTGATGCCGCGAGACCTCACGGCAAGGGGGAGATGGGCAGACACAGAGAAGACACGCAGCGAATGGACACAGCAGCACAAGCAGCAAGGGGGGATAAATAAAAAATAAAATAAATAAATCTTAAAAAAAAAAGAAGAACCACTGATTTGAAGGCTTTATTTCATACCTCCAAATATTGGCATTCCCCAAGTCTCAGTCCCCTGGCTTCCTTTTATTCTCTCCCCTACTCCCACCCTAGGTGAGCTCACCTTGTGGGATGACTTTAAGTGCAGTCCATATGGTAATGGCACCCCTATGTACTTCCCAGTATGGACTTCTCCCCAAATGCCAGACTCAACTCAAATGCCCACGACCCTACTCAACGTCTCCATTGGAGTATCTGGTAGGCACTTTGAACTTATCCTCAAAACTGAGCCCATGATATTTCCCATTCTACCTCCAAAATTGCTCCTTTTGCAGCCATCCTGACTATGTTCATGGAAACTCAAACTTCCAGTTGCTTAGATCAAAACTGAAGAGTTGTTCCCTAACTCCTTTCTTTTCTCACCACCTTTAGGGTTAAATCCAGTAGGTTCTTTCACTATCCCCACGGCCACAAGTCAGGGCCAAATTGCCTGCATGTAGCTCCTGGTTTGTTGCAACAGCCTCTAGTTGGTCTGTCCTTAGCTCACACAGCAGCCAGAATAATTCTGCTAATACATAAATCAAACCATGTCTACCTGTGCTCAAAACCCTCCAACGGTTCACTATGGCTCAAAAAAAAAAAAAAAAAGACAAAGCCCTTCATGAAGGAGATGCTCACTTCTACTATGACCTCTTCCACTGGTCTCCACCTTGCTCACCCATCCAGACACACCAAGCCCAGTCCTACCTCCAGGCTCTGTGCCAACCATGCCTTCCTCATAGAATGTTCTTTCTCCATATATCCACATATATTGAGCCATTTCCTAACTGCATTGAGGTCTTTATACAACATTCTCTCCTAAATGAGGCCTTCTCTGCCGTCTTATTTAACATTTGAACACTTATCCCTGATGCTTTACTTTTCTCCTTAGAATCTTTCACTAACATACTATTTATTTTGCTTGTTTATCTAATTCATTGTCTGCCTTTCGTACTAATACGTAAGTGCATGGTTTCTGTCTGTTAGTCACTGTTAAGTCCTCAGCACCTAGAACAGTGCAAGGGATGTGGTAGGCTCTCAACCAAAATTAGCAGAATGAATGAATGCATTTTTATTTTCCCCACACTCTGGGAAAGTAGGCAAAAGAAATAATGCCCCAGCTTTGTTTTTTTTAAAACCTAAGGAAATGAAGGCTCAGGGATATTAAATGACCTGACTTAACTAGCAAATGTCAGAGTCACAATGGGAGCCCAGCATTGCAATCCAGCACAATCTGATGTATATCAAATCAGATAAACTCCTTTTTAAACCAAAAAAGCAAGAAGCTTTATAGGGAAAGACTGATTGATGTGACCATCTAATATTTAGAATGTCAGTATATAAAAAGAAAAAATACACACAGCATTGTAAACAATGTTAAAAAGAAAACCATCTGCAATAACAAATGACAAAGGATTAAATTCTTTAAGATGTAAAGTGATCTTACAAATCAATATATAAATGGTAGATAACTAAATAAAAAAAGATGGGCAAAGAATATGAATAGGTGAATGACAAATAACTTTATCTGTAATCAAGGAAATCATAATCAAAACATTGTGATATCATTTTTTGACTTTTAAATTGGCAAAACTTGTCCTTAACATTTTTTAATGTAATTATTCAATATTGGTCGGTGTGAAATAGACATGCCCATACACTTCAAGAGGGAATATTGTTATGCATAACATTTTTAAAATTGGAAATGTTTTATTACATCAAGTAATAAATACATACAAAGATGCAAACAGTTTTAATCATTTTTTTTCTCCAGACATTTTGATCAACTTACAGGAAACACAGACCTGAAAGCTACATACTGTCTCAGTATGAAAATTTTAGGGGGTCCTTATTAGGCATGATCATTTGCTCTTCTGTATTTATAGCTTGTGCACTTTTTAATTGACTTCAAAGCACTAATAGTTATGCAAATGCTTAAGCAAAAAAAAAGTTATATTAAGAAGACTCTACTCCTATGCCAAACTGGGGTTGGCCACTAAGTAAAGTACACTGCCAGATTTTACTAAAAACAGAATCTTTAGAGTTGCATTAGCTTATGAAATATTGAACAAAGAACAATTTGATAACAAATGTATTCAAAAGAGAAGACTAAAGCAAGATTCTGGTATCTTGGAGACAAACTGCAGTTTGATGTAAAATAGGTAACTTTTCCATGTATTGTATTTTAAATCAATGCTTAAGGGGAAAAAAAAACAAAAACAAAAAACAAAAGCCTAGTAACTTCCTAATTACTTAAAACATAAATCCTGATCAACTTGCAAAATCTTTTCTCAATCTTAAAAGTCTGTAGGTTCAGAGCAGAGTAAACCATGGAAGGGAAATGGGGAGAAATAAAAACTAATTTTTTAAAATGTACTTTTTATTTTTTCTGAAAGATACTTAGATTATACAAAATGTTAGATAAAAAAATATAAGGGATTTCTATATGCCCCACTCCCCACACCTCCCACTTATCCCCACATTAACAACTTCTTTCATTAGCATGGTACGTTCATTGCAATTGATGAACACATTTTGGAGCATTGCCACGAAGGATGGATTATAGTTTACATAGTAGTTTACACTCTCTGCCACTCAATTCTGTAGGTTATGGTAGGATATATAATGGCCTGTATCTGTCGTTGCAATGTCATTCAGGACAATTCCAAGTCTCGAAAGTGCCCCCATATTACACCTCTTTTCCCCTATTCCCACCTTCAGCACTTCCACTGGCCACTGTCTCCACATCAATGATATAAGTTCTTGCATTGCTAGAATCACAATAAATCTATAGTAGAATACCAGTAACTCCACTCTAGTTCATATTTTATTCCCCAATCCTGAGGATTCTAGGATGGTGATGTCCACCCCACCTCTAATTGAGAGGAAGTTTCTATTCCATATGGACGAGACTCTCTTGCTTGCAGTTGTAGACAATCTCAGTTCCTTGGTGTGGTGGTTGTCCATGAAAAACTAACATTTTGAAACTAAGAATTTCATCTGAACAGGGGAGGTGAGCTGTAATTTCTCACTTTGTAAAAAGATGGAAAGCCTTCAAAGCTAACAATGCGGCTAGCATCTGGCATTCTGTTCTGTTCCAGCCAGTCCTCTAGCGTGAATTACGCCTCGTTTTAATCTCTCCATTGCACTCTTGCCACTCCCCCGCCCCGCCCCACCCCACCCAGGTGGGTCTGATGTATTTCTGATCTATTTTCCAAGCTTCTTGATGGTGGCCAGCAGCTCAGCATATTTGCTTTGGGGTATCCGGCTGTTTCCGGTTGGTTCCCTGGGTGCAGCCAAGGGGTGGCGGCCCATAGTCACTCAGCAGCTGGTGGTACTGCCAGGACGTTGCCATATTGGTAGAAGGAAAGAGGACACTTCCAGCCGCATTGAGGGAGGCGGCGGGTACGAGCAGGTTCAAGTTTGGTTTGTAAGCCCCCCCACGCGGTGGCGAGGAGGCACGGCGCCTGCGTCCCTACGCCTGTCCTTGCACTCTGGGCTCCCGCGAGCTTTTTGTTGTTCACCATTCAGGCCATATTGGCAAATAGGGCCCCTCTCAGCCTGCCCCGTGCCTGCTGAAGTAGTTAGTCAGGATTTTAAAAAATGTTCCTATTCTTTGACACAGCAGTCTCCCTTCTAAATATATTTAATCCTAAGAAACAATTAAGTGCACCAAAATATATTGGAATTTGCCATTCGTTCTCAAGCTAGTCATCATGGCATTATTAATAAAAGAAAGAGTAATAACAAAAGGGAACTTGTTAAATAAATTATAATGCAGCCACACAGTGGACTATTTAAGAGAAAAATGCATCAAACAAAATGTTAAGAAGAAGAGAATAAAGTAGTGGCTTTTAACCTGAGGTCCTGATTTAGTTTCCTAGACTGCGCCAAGCAAATACCATGAAATGGAATGGCTTAAACAATGGGAATACGTTGGCGTACAGTTTTGAGGCCCATGGAAATGTCCAAATCAAGGCATCATCAGGGAGCTGCTTTTTTTCCGAAGAGCAGGTGCTGGCGCTCCTTGGCTGCTCTGTCACATGGCAAGGCACATGGCGGTGTCTGCTGGTCTCTTCCTTCTGTTCTGGGTTCTGTTCCAGTTTCTTGCTTCCTGTAAATTATTCTCTCTCTCTCTGTATTCATTCCGTTGATAAAGGATTCCAGCAGTAGGATTAAGACTCATCCTGAATGGGGGGGGGGTCACCCTTTAACTAAAGTAGACTGATCCAAAGTTCCGCTGACAGTGAATTTATACCCACAGGAATGGATTAAATTTAAGAATAAATTTAAAATTTTCTGGAGTACATACAGTTCCAAACCACTACATCTACCCTCTGGACCCCCAAAAGTTACGTTCCTTTCCATTTGCAAAGCACATGAATTCCATCGCAATATCCCCAAAGCCTTAAATCTTTTCAGAAACAATGCTTAGTAGAAAGTCTCACTAAATTGCTTAAAGATGTGCTCTGTCCTGGGGCACAATTCCTCTCCCCATCTATGGACCTGTAAACCTACAGCATAATTTATTTGCTTCCAATATACTAAAGAGGGACAGGTACAGGATGAACAGATTTACCTATTTTGGACATTTCATACAAATTGAATATGATATAAAGTTTAATGTGTATAATTTTGGTAGCTTAGTTCAGAGCACAGTAACAGTCTTAACTGCCTCACATCCTTTGTGAAACAGGGGAGGTTTTTGGTTTGTGTTTTTAATAAATGAATTAAGCTAATAATGTCCTTTTTGCCGAGACTATTTTTAACAATCTCTTTTTAGTGTAGAAATCGCTCAAGGATAGAAGAAATATTCTATAAGTGGTGCCATGTTGCTCAATGAATCTTAAAGCACTTTTGTAATTGATGTTGATGCAGAAAAGACATGCAAAATAATATCCTTGGAAACCCCCTTATCTTTCCACTAACAGTAATGAAAACGCCTTCATTCTTTAATTTTCATATTTGTTTTAGTTCTGTGACCCATGGACAACCCATTTATTCCCAGCTAGGATGTGTAAGAAATGAAGGCTGGTGAAATGCTTGCTGAAAATTATTGACCCATCAAGCAATCATTACGGAGCTATCAAGAAACTTCTCTCTTATCTGAAGGGAGTCATCCAGTAGTTATCATGTCACTGTACCATATTGCTTGATAGAGATGACCTTGCTCAGATGGAATACTTGGGAAATTAAGTGGCTAAAAATGAATGTACAAGGATCCCAATTTTATATATTCATTCATGCAAGGATATTTAACTCTATTTATTGAGAAGTCCCAGAGACTTCTGGGTAGCCTATGTTAATGAAAAGAAAAAGAAATAGTACCTGGATTTTTAAAAAAATTATTGTGGTAACATATATACAAAATAACCTTTCATATATCAACCACATTCTAGTGTGCAATTCCATGCTGTTATTTACATTCATAATGTTGTGTACCTCTCACCACATCCATTATGAAACTCTTCCATTACCTCAGCCGAAACTCTGTATCCGCTAAGCCTTAACTGCCCATTCCCCAGCCCCATGCCCACCCCTGGGACCCTGTAATCTACTTTCTGCTTCCATGTAGATTATTTTTATTAAGTTATTTTCTGTGTCCTGGAAATTTTTATTTAGTTTAATGAAATTAAGAGTTTCATCAGGAAGAAATTAAATACTGCCCCTCTTTCTACACATGCTTTTCAGAGCCAGGAAAGATTGGGTGGTAGAAAGAAGGAATTGTTTCCTCTGAATTCTTCTCTCTGCACTCTCCTTGACTTCTGACCTCCTGGTTACTGAGATACATAGGCCAAAATTATATTTAATATCCTTCTTGGGCCAGAGGCTTACCAGCAGGAAACTGTGGAGTGATAGACTAAAACAGTGCCTGAGATCTATGCTTGGCTTTATTTGTTTTACTGTCTTATATTTCAAGTTTAAATGTCTTCTAGTTATCGACCAACTTTTATGATGGATCTACTCTGCAAAAAAAGGTGATTCGGAAAATACTACTTTCTTGGAGATGGACAATTCAAATGAGCCCACTGAATTTTTTGAGACGTCATGCAATTAAGATCATGTTTGGCTTTATTTAATCCAGTATTTTCCAAACTCATTTTCGCACAGAACCCTTTCATTGAACAAGCCCTATCAGTAATGCAAGAAACTGGTTATTATTCCATGGGAGGCATGTGGGCAATGCTGGGTGGTCTGTACAGCAAGTGTGGTATACTACATCCCTCCAGAAGAAGTGAGTACAATTGGAAGGTGTCAGCCATACTTGCTTTGAAAAGAATCTCCTGTTTTAGTTTGCCAAAGAGCTTCCAGAAATGGGTTCACTTTTATAAAGGGGATTTATTTGGGATAAAAGCTTTCAGTTCCAAGGCCATGAAATATCCAAATTAAGGCACTATCAGAGGCACTTTCTCACCAACGTCAGGTGCCAAATGTTGAAGCAAGATGGCCGTTGATCTCTGCCAAGGTTTGAGCTCAGCTGAGGGCAACCAGGACTGTCCTTCTCCCCAGGGCCTCAGCTTTTTGAGGCTCTCAGGGGCTTCTCTCCTCTTGAGATGCTCCGCGGGGCCTCTTCAGGGCTTCGTGTTTAAATGATCCTCTAGTCCTCTCTCAGATGGCAGGGTAAAAAATGGCGGCTTCCTTTTCCTGTGTTCTGTCTGTGTCTCTCTGTGTATCTGGGTTTATATCAGATTCAGCAAGGAGGTGGAGACTCATCCTGAGCCACAGATTAAACCTCAACTTTCTATTTTCTAACCACATTCTTTTCTCTGGTGACTTCTAATGAGTTTGCTCATTATATTTAGTTCATAGAATTGAAGTCATACAATATTTGTCCTTCTGTGCCTGGCTTGCTTCACTCAACATGATGTCCTCCAGGTGCATCCATCTTGTCATACGCTTCACGACTTCATTTCTTCTTACAGCTGAATAATATTCCATCATGATTAAAAACCAGTTTGTTTATCCATTAGTCAGTTGATGGGCACACGGGTTGTTTCCATCTTTTGGCAATTGTGAATAATGTCACTATGAACATTGGTGTGCAGATGGCTGTTCATGTCACTGCTCTCAGTTCTTCTGGGTATATACCTAGTAACAGTATTGCTGGATTACATGGTAGATCCATATCTAACATCCTTAGGAACCACCAAACAGACTTGCACAGTGGCTGTTCCATTCTACCTTACCACAGCAGTAAATAAACATTCTTGGGGGCAGATGTGGCTCAAATGGTTGGGCGTCCATCTCCCATATGGAGGGACCTGGGTTCGATCCCCAGGACCTCCCAATAAAATAAAGAAAAATATAGAAGGCTCATGGGCCAACAGGCCCCGCGCACGGGTGAGCCCCCAGGACCCATGGGTGGATGCACCACCAGGCCCCATGTGCGGGCGCGCCAGGCCCTGCTGAGCCACGCAGCAAGATGATGACGTAACAGGAGAGTGACACAAAGGGAGAGCCAAGACGAGACGCACCGAAAAACCAGGAACTAAGGTGGCGCAGGTGGCAGAAGGCCTCTCTCCCACATCGGAGTTTCCCAGGATTGAATTCTGTGAAGACAAGAGGAGAAGGAGGAGAAGAGAAGGCAGGAAACAGACACAGAGAATTGCCCAGCAAATGGACACAGAAACAGCAAAAACAGTGTGTGTGTGTGTTTATGTTAAAAATGGATGAAAGTAAAATAAGTAAATAAATCTTAAAAAAACAAAACAAAACTTTCCTATCTCTCCACATCCTCTCCAATACTTGTAGTTCTCTGTCTTTTTAATAGTACTAGGCCATTCTAGTATGTGTAAAATGATATTTCATTGTAGCTTTGCTTTGCATTTCCTTAATAGCCAGTGATGCTGAGCATTTTTTCATGTGTTTTCTTTTTTTGCCATTTGTATTTCTTCTTTAGAAAAATATCTATTCAGGTCTTCTTCCCATTTTTTTATTCAGGTCATTTGTCTTTTTATTGTTGAATTGTAGGGTTCTATATTTCATGGATATTAGACCCTTGTTAAATGTGTGATTTCCAAATATTTTCTCCCATTGAGTAACCTGCCTTTTTACCCTCTTCGCAAAGATTTTACATTTAGGTCCTTGATCCATTTTGAGTTGATTCCTTATAGGGAGTGAGATAGGTCCTCTTTCATTCTTTTGGTTATGAATATCCAGTTCTCCCAAACCGTTTATTGAAGAGACTTTTCTGTCCCTACTTACTTTACTTTTATCCATTTTTAACCACCTCCCCCCACCCCCATTTTTGCCTTTTTATTTCTGTGGAGTCAGCCATAACTTACCCTCTTTCCTTTCTGATTTTATTTATTTGCATCTTCTCTCTCTCTCTCTCTCATTGTTAGTCTAGCTAGGCGTTTGTCAATTTTGATGGTCTTGTTAAAAAACCAGATTTTGGTTTTGTTGATTTTCTTCATGCTTTTTTTTATTGTTGTTGTTGTTCTCAATTTCATTTATTTCTGCTCTAATCTTTGTTATTTCTTTCTATCTGCTTGCTTTGCAATTGGTTTACTGTTCTTTTGCTAGTTTCTCTGGTTGTTCAGTTAGGTCTTTGACTTTAGCTCTTTAATCTTTTTTAATATAGGCATTTAGGGCTATAAATCTCTCTCTCAGCACTACCTTTGCTGTGTCCTTTAAGTTTTGATATGTTGTGTTCTAGTTTTCATTCATCTCAAGATATCTACTACTTTCTCTTGCAATTTCTTCTTTGACCGACTGATTGTTTAAGAGGGTGTTGTTGAGCCTGCTACTTTCCCCCTTCCCTGCCTATGAATTGATTCCCAGCTTAATTCCATTATGATCAGAGAAGGTGCTTTGTATAATTTCAATCTTCACAAATTTATGGAGAGCTGTGTTGTGGCCCAACATGCAGTCTATCCTGAGGAAAGATCCATGAGCACTTGAGAAGAACGTATAACCTGCTGGTTTGCGGTGCAATGTTCTGTATATTATTTGTCTGTCAGATCCAGTTCATTTATCATATTGTTCAAGTTTTCTGTTTCTTTGTTGATCTTCTGTCTAGTTGCTCTATCTACTGATGTGAGTGGCATGTTGAAGTCTCCAACTATTATTGTGAGGCATCTATTTCTCCTTTCAGTTTTGCCAGAGTTAGCCTCATGTATTTTGGGGCACCCTGGTTAGATGCATAGATATTGATGACTGTTACTCCTTCCTGGTGGATTGTCCCTTTTATTAATATATAATGGCCTTCTGCATCTCATCACTTTTTTACATTTAAAGTATGTTTTGACTGACACGAGTATAACTACTCCTGCTCTCCTTTGGTTACTATTTGCCCGAAACAACTTTTTCCAACCTTTCACTTTCAGTGTATTTGCAGCCTTGAGTCTAACGTGAGTCTCCTGCAGTCAGCCTATGAAGAGCTCATGTTTTCTTATCCATTCTTTCAGCCTATGTCTTTTGATTGGGGAGTTTAATCCATTAACATTCAATGTTATTACTGTAAAGGCATTACTGACTTCAGCCATTTTATCCTTTGGCTTTCCTATGTCATATTTTATTTTTGTCTATCTTTTAACCTTTTTGGTTACCCTTT
Source organism: Cabassous unicinctus (assembly GCA_029593785.1). Lineage (NCBI taxonomy): Eukaryota > Metazoa > Chordata > Mammalia > Cingulata > Chlamyphoridae > Cabassous > Cabassous unicinctus. The sequence continues at coordinate 4,350 of JAQZBX010050821.1, read as the reverse complement.
CTGATAGTCTTCACTTCTACACTCTCCGCCAAGCCTCTGTTTCTTGTCTTGTCTTTTTTGGCTGCAGAGTTCCTTTTATTGTTTACTGCAGAGCTGGATTCTTGTGTAAGAACTATCTTAGTTTTCGTTTATCTGTGAATATTTTAAGCTCACCATCATATTTGAAGGACAGTTTTGGTGGCAGTTTTTCTCTTTCAGTACCATAGTTATATCATACTGCTGCCTTCTTGCCTCTCTTTCTGAAGAGAAATCTGTACTAAGTCTTATTAGACTTATATGTAATGTTTTGCTTTTCCGTTGCTGCTTTCAGAATTTTCTCTTTATCTTTGGCATTTGCCATTCTGCATATTATGTGTCTTGGGGTAGGTTTATTTTGATTTATTCTAATTGGAGTACTCTGCTTCCTGGACATGTGTATTCATGTCTTCCGTGAGATTTGGGAAATTTTTGGTCCTTATTTCCTCAAATATTCTTTCTGTCCCTGCTCAATTTTTTCCATTCTTTTCTCTCTTTGTTCTTCTTTCTCTTCAATTTCTATTGTTCTTTCCTCTATGTTGCTGATTCTTTCTTCCATGTTTTCAAATCTACTGTTGTGTGCCTCTATTGTATTTTTAATCTCGATTATTGTGTCTTTCATTCCCACAAGCTCTGTTGTTTTTCTATCCAAGAGTTCAAATTTTTCTTTGTGCTCATGCAGTGTCTTCTTAATGTCTTTTACTGTTAGAAATGAGTCTGAATTTTTATTTATTTATTTATTTTTTTTAGGAGGTAGTAAGGATTGAATCTGGGACCTCTTACATGCAAAGCAGGCACTCAACCACTGAACTAAAACCACTCTGCTTTTAATGTCTTTTATTTCTTTAGACATGTTGTCCTTCAACTCCATGATTTGATTTAGGAAATTTATACAAACCTCATTGATTAGCTGTTTCAAGTCCAGTGTCTCATCTGGAGCTTTGATTTGTTCCTTTGCCTGAGTCATATCTTCCCTTTTCTTTGTATGGCTTGTAATTTTTTGCTGATTTCTAAGCATCTGATTCTGATGCTGAATTTAATCTGATGTTCAGTTTTTCTCTATTGCCTAGGAATTTGCTGTTAAGTAGCTGTGTGCTACTACTGTTTTTGGACTCTTGGTTCAACTTATACTAGATATTTAGGATTGTCCTTGTTTAACTGCTCAAACCAAGGCTAAGGACCCAGTAATGGGGTGCCTTAGAGAGGGTAGTACTAAAGTCACCTGCTTGCCTCTTTTATTTATTTTTTCTTTTTTGTTTACTTTTCTGGTCTGCCCAGCAGATGGTGCTCTTGGGAAGACCTCACAGGTCAGACCCCAGGTGCTAGGGGGGAATGCATTCAGTGTAACTCCTCAGGCTGGTTGTCGGCACAGAACCAATATCCTCAGGGCTGGCCAGGCCTCACAAACAAAGTTTCTCAGAGGCTGTTCTCCACCCTTTGCGGGTCACACCTTCTCTCCCTCTACCTCCTCAGCAACCAGCCTTGGGCATTAGGGAGGGTGTTTGAGAAGATCCCTGCACTCTCTGGACAAGCAATGTTGTGGCCCTACCCAGCCTGGAAGTGTGTGACCCCTCCAAGGCATCAGACTAAGTTCCCTGGTCAAAATCTGAATTTGCTGTAGGCTGTGACCTTCCTCTCCCCTTTCTTGGGAAACAGGACCCCTGCAATCTCTTCAGTCCACAGACCACTATTTGGTACTTAGTTGGGGGGAAAGTGCCCACCACTGTTTTTGCAGCTTTACTCATGGGATTTTTCAGCCAGCTGAGACTCCTTTCCTTCCCCCCTCTCTCTTCTGGGTGGTGTCTTGCCTTGCTCTGATGTTCTGAGCCCCACAGCAGCCCTCCAGACAGTCTCTGCCTGCCCTCTAGCTATTTTTTCTCTATGTGCAGTTTCTTGTATCTCAATTATACCTCAATAATGTGTGTGTGTGTGTGTGTGTGAGATCTGGGAGAAAGAAAAATAATTGAATTGGTGTAGTAATCTATAGAATGGTTAATATTAAATTAGTGCACGTTGTATTTTTTCTACTGATGCCCAAGAAAAGATTATATTAAATGATATGGAATATTTGCAAATACTTGTAATGAACTTACTATATACTAGTCATTTTTCTATGTCCTTTTATACAATAGATTATTTCATGCTCACATGAGATACAATTATCCCCCTTTGACCCAAGAAAAAGCTGAGGCACTGAGAAGTTAAGTAACTTACCCAATGTCACACAGCAATGAAGTTCTCAAACCCAGCAATTATGTACCAGGATCCATGTTTTTGTCAGCTATGCCACATTATTTTCTTCCTGAAGGGAGGAAAGTAACCTTTATTAAGTCTCTACTATATGCCAAAACATTCTCACAACTACCTCAAGAAGAAAATACCTTCATTTCAATTGTTTTCGATGGAATAGTGTAAATGCAGACCATGTCCCACACTGATTTGATGTAAGAGCTCAGTTTAAACTTCCTTTTTCTGCCTTCCTCTCCATGTCTTGTTCACTAGTCTATTTCCTGTTCACCTCTATGATCTATGACTGCATTGCCTAGAACACAATTCAATTCAGAAATCAGCTATGAAGCGATGGTCATAATCTCTCTGGCAGAGCTCTATAATGGAAGGAAACAACAGATTATAAACAGGGTAGGATGGAACAGGGTGATCCTGGGTTCTCAAAAAGCATCTAATTCCTTCCCCTCCCCAGGAGGTGGAGCTTTGTTCCTTCTCTCCCTGTGGATACAGCCTAGACTTGGTAATGCCCTTCCAGAATGTGGGAAGAGGAAACTAGTAACTTGACAGTGGAGAAAACCTGGCAAACAGTCCCTTGCCCAAGTAATCAAAGATAACATCAGCAGTGACAGTGGAGAGCAGGTACCCACCCTCAGATGTGAAGTGATTTCTCCTCTCTGGTCTTCTTCCCCCAAACCCGTATAACCCCAATCTGATCACGAGAAAATCCACATGAGCAAACTAAATTGAGGGATGTTCTGCAAAATGCCTGACTGGCACTCAAAACTGAAAGATTAAGGTATGAAAAGCTAGGAAAGATCCGACAATTAAATGTGACGTGGTACCCTGGGATGGATCCTGGACCAGAGAAAGGACAGTCATGGAAAAACTGATGAGCTCTGAATGAAGCTGACGTTTAGTTAGCCTTAATGCACCAACGTGAATTTCTTAGTTTTGATGAATATGCATGGGTAATAAGACATGATATTGGGGAAAATTGACACTGGGTGTTAGGCGTACAGGAACACACTGTACGTTCTTTGCCACTTCTCTGTGAATTTGAAATTATTCCAAATTAAAATTTATTTCTAAAAATATGGTTAGCAGCTCTTCTCCAGGCAAAAGCAGTGCTCGGACCCTTATTGCACAGTAAGACACAAGTAAGGAGGACGCCTGGCTTTTAGGACTGCGTCGAAGATGGAAATTCTGGCCCCACAGTCAGGTCTGCAGCCCAAGCTCAGATTCCAGAGAGCACCAGCTGGTTTAAGTCTAACAGTATGCTAGAGGAGCTTAAACATTCACAGCTTTAACCTTCCCCTCAGTAGTCACAGAGGTTCTTAACCAGGGGTCCGTGAGCTTGAATTGAAATACAAAAACAAAAACAAAAACAAACATGATTCTTGTGGGGATGTGTTGGTGCAGGTGTGATGTATTTATTAAATAATACACAGTATAATGTGGATTTAGTAAGGGGCCCATGGTTTTCACCTGACTGGCAAAGGGGTCCGTGGAACAAAAAAGGTTAAGAACCTCTGGGTTATTGTGTTGCTACTTTAGTGAGAAGGGCAGAGTTCTGGCTCCTGCACTTAACTATGTGAGCTTGGGCAAGATGCGGAAACCAGAGGAATCCCTTGTTTCACTTGGAAAATGAAGAAAAAGATATTCATGGTTAAAATGGCATCCATGCAGACACAAAAGGACAAATACTGTATGAATGCATTACTATGAACTAAATATATTGTGTAACATATTGTTTGATCCACACACACACACACAAAAAAATTCATATGTATCCATTACATTTAATGGAGAAATGTATATATTTATTCATCTGTGTTTACTTTTTAGTTTTTAATTGTTTATATTTTCGATTATTAAATGTACAAATAAAGTTAAGGGAAAAAAAATGGCATCCATGATAGAATCCCATTTATGTCAAAATGGGGGAAGCAGATGTGGCTCAAGTGGTTAAGTGCCTGCTTCCTACATGGTAGGTCCCAGGTTCAGTTCCTGGTTCCTCCTAAAAACAAACAACAAACCAACAAAAAAATCAACTTAGGGGAGCCAATGTGGCTCAGTGGTTGAGTGCTGGCTTCCCACATATGAGGT
>JAQZBX010050820.1:0-19553 GCA_029593785.1 Cabassous unicinctus | reverse complement strand
AGGTAAATTCCTTAGAATATTCAAATTAACAAAATTGAAAGACTATGAATGTCTGAATATTCACATATATATTAAATAACTTGATTTAGTAGTTAAATTTCTTATTGCAGAAAAAATAAGTTAAAAAGATCCATACTCACATATTACCACATATTAACACTGATCTTTTTTAAAACCCTAAAAGTTAGATTATATTTAAACACAATGTATGATCAATGTACCTCATGAATATAGGCTAATAAATCCCTGATGAAATATTGGCAAATAGAGTCCAGTACAATATAAAAAAGATAATGCATCCTTGCCAAGTAAGCTTTATCCTAAAAATGAAGGATTGATTTATTATTTGAATGACAGTCTATGTAGTTCACTACATAAAGTCATATAAACGAATGTAGAAAATGACAAATCTCAATATCCAAAAACGATAAAAGGAATAAAAATCTGACCAAACCAGGAATAGAAAAGAACTTTGTCAAACTGTGAAAAGGTCTCTAAAAAACTTAAAACTAACAACATACAGAACGGTGAATTCTCAATGTGTTTCCATACAATCTAAACAAGGAAAGAATGCCCACTCACTCCTTCTTATTAACATTGTTAGTAAGGTCCACTCAATGCAATAGGACAAGTAAATTAAATAAAAATAATACAGTTTGGGAAAGAAGAAAGGAAATGACTTTATTTGGAGACATCATTGTAATTATATGGAAAAAAATATACCATTTCCAAAAAGCTACTAGAAGTAATAAACACAAATCGCAGTTCTGTAGGGTACTAATTCTCTATGCAAAAATTAATTAGTTTATTTCAATATATTAGCAGCGAAAAATGGAAAATGAAAATTTAAAAACATCACTTAAAATAGCATCAAAAATGATGAAATGCTTCGAAATAAATGCAAAACCTTTACATTGAAAACCAGTAAAATTCCTTCAAGAAATTAAAGCTGAAAATAAGTGGAGAAATATACCATGTTATTGGATTTGAAGATTCTGTAACATTAAGATGTTAAATTTATATGGACAGTAAATATAATCTTAATCAAAATCCCAATATGTTTCTTTATTGATATTGACAAATTGATTCTAAAATTTATATAGCAATCCAAAGGCTTAAGCAAATCAATTTTGGAAAAAGAAAATACTTCCTGGATTTCAAGGCTTAGTATGTAGTTAAACTAAATAATATAGTGTACTATTGGTGAAAAGCTAGGCATTTGCTTAAAAAAACAAAATAAAATAAAATAAAATAAAGAGAGGCAAGGCAAAGACTGACAAATACATGGTTAAATGATTTTGGACAAGGATGCCAAGCACTTTAAAAGGAAAAAATAGTTTTTTCCAAAAAGAACCAATGCTAGAATATCTGGCTAGCTATAAGAGGTAAAAAAAGGACTTCAGTTCTCTAATCACACAGAAATGGACTCAAAGTCGATCTTAGACGTAAATGTAAAAGTGAAAAACTATAATAATTCTGTATGATGATATTGAAAAACAATGCCTTTTACCATAGATTAGAGATTTTACTACCGTGGTAAACAGAATAGTCACCCCAAAATGTCCATGTTCTAACCCCAGAGGCTGTGAATATATTATTTTACATGACTAGGAGAATTAGCTTCCAGATAGAATTAAATCACCTAAACAAGCGACCATGAGATGGAGAGACTCCTAGGGATTATCTGGCTGAAGCCAATGTAATCACAACGGTGTGTATAAGAAGTAGGGCAGGCTCAGGACAGTCAGTGCCGGCTGCAGAGAGGTTTAAAGAGGCTCTGGCGCTTTGAAGATGGATGAAGGTGTCAGCAGCCATGATATGCGGACAGCCCCCGAAGCTGGAGAAAGCAAGGAAATGCATTTTTCTCTAGGGCTCCAGAAAGAACACAGCCCAGCCGACACCTTGATTTAGTCCAGTGAGGCCCATTTCGGACTTTTGACTTCAAGATCTGTAAGAAAATGAATGTATTGTCTTACGCCACTACACCTGTGATAATTTGTTATGGCAGCAATTGTAACCTAAAATAGATTCTGGTTTTTGCTGGGAAGTGTTATTGTAAAAGGCACCCAGGAATGTGAATGTGGCTTTGGAGTTGGAATTTAGAAGAACTTTAAGGAGCATGCTGGAAAAGATAACACTTAGAAATCTGTACCCAGTGACTCTGGTAGTGAACACTGAAAAATAAGCGAGGAAGAGGGGTCGGTGAGCGATGGAGCTCAGCAGCAATCTGGAGGAGAGATGCCTGGGAGGCCAGCATGAAGAATATGCCCCGGTGGCGAATTGCCACAGAGCGGTGCCTCACGACTACCAGGCAGAGAACCACTGAGGGACAGAAGTACGGTTTCACTTTCTCTCGCGTCTTGCTGTATCACAAACCCCATGCCTGTGGCTTTGCTTTTCAGAGAGTGCTGAACTTGTAGTTTGGGCCCTTCGAGGATGAGAGCACCTTGGAAAGCTGTTCTCAGACTCCCCGGAGCCTGAGACCTGTGTTGACCTAAACAATGAAGATACAACAAAAGTCCACTCGTTCTAAAATCAGCTCATCTGAAAATATTCACCGAGAAGATGGCGGTATGTCCTCTAACTATCTGGAATATTGATGGATTGGATCTAAACAACCTGCAAGACGGGGCTGGAGGGAGGTGTTCCAACTGAACTTTGTACAGCCCAGATGTGATATTTCTACAGGAAACTATTCCTCCTTACTATAGCTACCTAAAAAAAAAGAACAAGTAGTTATGAGGTTATTAAAGGTCATGAAGAAGGATATTTCACAGCTATAATGATGAAGAAATTCAAGAGTGAAATTAAAAAGCCAAGATTTTATTCCTTTTCCATGTACCAAAATGATGAGAAACCTCTTGTGTGTGCACGTGAGTGTGTCTGGATATGAACTTTGCCTTATGAGTTCCCATCTGGAGATTTGGAGAGAGGCAGAAGGCACACTAAGGAATGAATCAATCAGTTAAAAGTGGTTTTAAAGAAAACGCAAGAGGCTCCAGAGTCAGCTACAGTTATATTGGCAGGAGATACAAATTTAAGGGATCAAAAAGCTACCCAATGCGGTGGTTTGCCTAACAGCATTGTGGATGTCTGGGAATTTTTAGGCAAGTTTGAGCAGCGCCAGTGTAAGTGAAATATGCGAATGAACTCTAATCTTGGAATACCTGCTAATTGTAAGCTTAATTTTGATTGAATGACCTACTTGAATTGGAGAAAATAGACTATGGCAGATTTCCTTGTGATCACTGGCATCTTCTGTGCAGCTTAGATAAAATATTGTACCCTGCTTTTCAAATGAGTTTCAAATGTACTGTGAAGTTTGGTTCTGGATTTTAGCAAATATAATTTTTACCTGTCTGGAAAAGTAGGTTTAATATGGAAGAATTAAGATTCTGGATCACTGCTTAAAAAAGAAAATCTTACTGTGCCTTTTATTTCATGGATTGTGTTCTCAGATTTCAGAACTAAGTGATAATATATGGCCATGTTCAGAATATGAGGTCTTTTAATGAAAGGCACAAACCTATCAGAGCTTTCAGTAGGCTCAGAGTCTCAGCTGGGTTCCAAGCAGGGGGCAACACTGTCTCCAGGGTAGACCTTGCACTTGATTTGTTTTTTTCAATCAGGACTAGAATTGTTAATATTTTAAATAAGTTCTCAAAAGAAAAAATACTTTTTAATTTCATAAGAGGGTACTGAGTCCTTGGAACTGAATCTTTTAATTATATTTGGCAAATTCTGATAATCTTAAATGAAAAAGTTAAATGGAAGATATATCTTACATCAAACTTCTTTTGTCAGCTAACAGTATATAAATGAAACCTAATGATTTAAAATTCCTTGACTCTTTTATTCTTGTTCGTAATTATCTCGCCAAGAGAGACAAAGTTAGGCTTGATAATGATTAAAGTCAGGATAAAGCAGCATTTAGACTGCTTTTTTTTCCTGTCTCTATATATTTACTTATATTTCCTTAGGAAAATTATGCTAAAGAAAGAAACTCATACAAAATACTACATATGCTATGATTCCATTGTAGGTTTTTTTTTTAATTAGAGAAGTTGTAGCTTTACATAAAAGTCATATAAAAAATACAACGTTCCCATATACACCCCCTATTAGTGACACGGTGTTAGTGTGGTACCTTTGTTTTAATTGATGATGGACTGTTTTTCTCAGAAAAAAGTAAATGTGCAAAGTGAAGTAAGCTTTAGTTTTGCTACCTGTAAAACTGAATTATTTTGCAAGATGCACAGAAAAGGCAGTTTAAATGTGCTTTAAAGAAACTTTTCTTTGCACCAGAGAAATGTAACTTAAATAAAGAATTCTACTTATTTTAAAAAAATCAGTGAGGAGGACTTCCAGTGTCTTGTCTTACATGTCAAGAGCTTAGAAGTTGGCACTCCTACCCTCAGAAAAAGAGGAAAGGCTTAAAATAGAAAAACAAACATCTCTTCTTAGATCCACCAGAGATTTGATGTCACAGGGAAAAATACCACCTGGAAAACTGGAGAGATTAGGCAGATACATAAAATCATATCTTATTGAGGACAGAAACTGATGGTGGAGTCAGCACTGGGAAGGAACCTGTGAATCATAATTGACAAATTGCTAGAGATTGAGCATTGGCTAGTTTGAGAGATACGAACTCTTGGAAATCCATCCTTAGGGGCCTCCACACTTTTATGAGTGTCACCTCCAGAGGCCTCTCTGGGCTCCCCCTGTGAAAATCTCAGAAAAAAATCCCCTTATGTCTTTGACGGGGGAGGGGAGGGGAGGAATGAACATTTTAAACTACCCTTAGAGCATTCGATTCTCCTTAACAAATGCCTAAGCCAAGGGAAACTATTTTACCAGAGATTAACCAACATGGGTTTCACCAGAGCCTACGTGATGTGGGGAAAGAGAACAACCTATCCCCAGCCCCTCTAGCTTTCCACTTGGAAGAAGAGAAGTACAAAACTCCCTTTTTGAATGGGAATGTCTAAGCCTGTCCCACCATTGTATTTGGGGAACAGATACCTTGTTTTTTAGTTCCACAGGTCCTCAGAGGGAAATTGTGTCAGGCTGAACCATGTTCTCCACAAAGACACGTTCCAGTCCTAAAAGACCCTGTCCTGAGGATAAGAACTTGTTTGTAAATCGGAGCTTTGAATATGTCAAAGCCAAACTCAATCAAGGTGCGCCTAACTCCAGTAGGACTGCAGATCTTCTAAGCAGAAGGAATTGGGCACATTAGTAGTAGAAACCACAGGAGGAGAGAGAACAAATGGACGACGGCCATGGGATGGAAGGAGGGCTGGATTGTAAGCAAGCCGCCACCAGAGTGGTACAGACTTTGGAGAAGGCATGGCCTTCCAGGACCTTGAATTTGGACCTCCAGCCTCCAAACTTGTGAGACAATAAATTTCTGTTGTTTAAGCCAACCCATGTTTGGTATCTGTTGTAGTATCACTGGAAAACTAAGACAGAGAGGAATTTTTCCCACAGATGGACTTTATCCAGAGCCCTACCCATATCCAGTTAAGATGATTTAGATGTTGAGATATGGGACATATGATCTGATGAGACTTGCAATTTTAGACTTGCATTGATACTGTATTGGGTTGATATTTTTAAGCACCAAAGTAAAAGAGAGATTGAAGATGCTATGGTGCTGGTTTGGAAGATGGAGGCAGATGCCACAAGCCAAGCAATGCAGTTGGCTTCTAGAAGCTGGAAAGTACGAGGAAACTGATTATGCCCTAGAATCTCCAGAATGAACACAGCGCTTCTAACTCCTTGATTTTAAACTAGTCAGACCTATTTCAGATTTCTGCCCTCCAGAGCTGTAAGATCATAAATTTGTGCTGTTTAAAGCATTAAGTTTGTGAAAATTCATTAGGGCAGCACTATTACACACACACTAAATTAATACAGTTAAACACCAAGTATTTGCAAATGTATGGAGGAATACACATTTGGCCAAGAAATGTAGATTGGTCCATTCAATTTGAGAACTATTTGCATAAAAATTTTCAATATATTTTATACATTTATATTTTAATATATAGTTAAGCTATATTCCCAAGAGAAGATATGTTCAGCAATGTTGATAGCATACTGTTCCTAACTGTACAAACTGGAAATAACCCAAATGTCCATCACTATAGAATGTACAAATCAATTGTTATATATTTGTACAATGTAAAGCTATGCAGCAATCAAAATGAATGTACCAGAGCCTTACAAACATGACATTTTAAAAAAGAAAACAGAAAAAATATATATGCATTCAGAATGATCCAATTTATATAGATCTTTAACATGAAAAAGCAAAACTATAATATTTAGCAATGTTTAGGAATGCACAGTCAGGCAGTGACATAAATATATGGAAAATATTATAAATGATTATCCTAAGATTCAGGGAGAAAGAGATAGCTGAATGTGGTGAGGTACACAGAAGTTTCTGGCAATGTAATACTCCATTAACCTCTGCCCTTTCATTTCATGTGCAATTGTGTATTGGGGTAACATTTCACAATAAAACATGTTTTAAATCTGGGATTCTTAACTTTTTTTGTTCCACGAACCCCTTTGCCAATCAGGTGAAAACCACGAACCCCTACTATGACCATACTACACTGTGTATTATTTAATAAATATATCACACCCACACCAACACATCCCTACAAGAATAATGTTTTTTTTTAATTGAAATTCAAGCTCATGGCCCCTTGCTAAGAACCCCTGTTTTAAATGGCATCTGTGCTTTCCCAAAAGTAAATTTTAGGAAAGTTATCTAACTTACAGGCTAAAATTTAAAATAACCTAAAAAGTTTAAAAATAATTTTAGCTACCAGATTATGGAAAATTTTGCCTCATCCACAATCCACAATTGTTTAAGAAATGGCAGAAGGTGTGGAGAGTTCTTTAAACTGAATATAAATCAAGAGTGTAGTATAGCTATTAAAAAGAAAAATGATATCCCATAGTTTTAGATATTAAACCAAAAAGTACCAACTAAAATTAGAAATTATAGTAAACTTCCCTATTCCTTTACATACTACCTTGTTTTTATATAATTTAAAATTACATTTTCTCTGCTAATGATAAAATCAGCTCTGACTACTATAAGTTCATTCTGTAAAATGCTGTAAATTTATTCTATAAGTTTTTGACAATAGTGTGATATGATTTTAAATAAGTCAGATGAACTATATAACATGCAAAAAATTGCGATGAATGGGCAGTAAGTGACTAGTTATCAAACATGACATAGAGAGAACTAAGGTGCCATTGCACTTTGGATAAAATCTGTCTAGAAGTGATTTGTAATTGAATTTAAAAATTATATATGTAACAGTTTCTTCAGTAGAAAGATGCTTGCAATTACAGATACAAGTCTCTTTGTTTTCAATATCCCCTAACTTAGGATATTAAAATGATCAGTATTAAGTGACCAATACTATTTAAATATAAAGAAAAATTCCTGGTTAAAATTTTAAAAACATTCTCATGTGTGCACAATCAAAATGTTCAAATATTTGATAATCATGTAAATATGTTGGTTGCTCAGTGTAAGTCACCAGTTTCATCACATTGATATTCTCATATTTGCTGCATTTGAAGCTCTTAAAATCTGATGGCTTGCAAGAATTAAAAGCTGCAAACAGGCTTTGTTTGCACTTCTTTCATTTTTCTTATTTATATTTGTTCTTGTATTCGTTATTGTTATTTTTAGAATAAAAGTTTCAACAATGGTTATATTTATTTGCTAAATAAAATAATTTTTCAAGTCTGCATTCCTCCTCTTTTCTTTTTCAGGTTATAGTATTGGATAATTTACTAATATGGGGATTTTAGCCTCTTGAGTGTTAGTAAAATTTACTGAATTTATATTTCCAAGTGATATAATTCTTTATTTCTTTTTTCTTTTTTTTCTTTTTTTATTAGAGAATATGTGAGTTTACAGAAAAAGCATTCATAAACTAAACGGTTCCCATATATCACCCTATTATTATCATATTGCATTGGTGTGGTACATTTATTACAATTGATGAATGCACATTTCTAATAATTGTACATTAATTATAGGACATGGTTTAATTTATGGTTCACTTTTGGTATTGTGCAGTTCCATAGATTTTCTTTAAATGTTCTATATAGAAACTCATATAAAATCTAAAATTTCTTTTTAAGCCACTTTCAAAAGTCCAATTCACTGCTGTTAATTGCTTTGAGAATGCTGTGAGGATCATCCCCATCCATTACCAAAATATTTCCATTATCTCAAATAGAAACAGTGAACATTTTAAGCCTTAATTCTGTATTCCCTAGCCCTATCACAACACCTAATTACCTATATTCTGAATTCTGATTTTATGAGTTGGCATTCTCCAATTATTTTATATCAGTAAGATCACACAATCCCAAAAAGTCCCCTGTCACTTTGCTGAATTCATTTATTAGCTCTAGGTGATTTGTTGCAGATTTTTCAGAATTTTCTGTATATAGGTTTGTGTCATATGTAAACGCTTCCAATTTGGAAGCCTTTGTTTTTTCCCTTTTTCTTGTCTAATTACTCTAGCTAGAACTTCCAGTACAATCTTGAGAAAAAGTGGTGACAATGGGCATCTTTCTCTTGTTCCTGATCTTAGTGGGAAAGCTTTTGGACTTTAACCATTAAGTAAGAAGTTATCTGTGGATTTTTCATATGTGCCCTTTATCATATTGAGGAAGTTTCTTTCTATTTCTAGTTTCTAAGTGCTTTTATCCAAAAGATATGATGGATTATGCCAAATGCCTTTTCTTCATCAATTGAGATAATCTCAGGTTTTGTTTTTTTTTTTCCTTTCATTATGTTAGTATGGTTAGTATGAAAATCAATCACATTAATTGATCTTCCTATGCTGAAAAACACTTGCATTCCTGAGGTAAATTCACTTAAGCATGGTATGCAAGTCTTTCAATGTGCTGTTGGATTCAGGTAGCTAGTAGTTTATTGAGGATTTTTGCTTCTACATTCATGAGTGATATTGTTTGGTAATTTTCTTTTCTTGTGGTATCATTATCTAGCTTTTATATGAAGGAGATTTTCTCTTCATAAAGTGAATTAGGAAAAGTTCCCTCCTCTTGAATTTTTGGGAAGATTTGAGCAGAATTGGAATTAACTCTTCTTGGAATGTTTGGTAAAATTCACTTGTGAAGCCATCTCATCCCAGCCTTTTCTTACTTTGGAAGTTTTGACTACTGATTCAATTTTTTGGTAGTAATTGATTTGTTGAGATCTTCAATTTCTTCTTCAGTCAGTGTAGGTAGCTTGTGTGTTTTTAGGAATTTGTTCATTTCGTCAAGGTTATCTAATTTTTTGCCATACAGATGTTCATAGTATCTTCTGATAGTCCATTTATTTCAGTGGTGTCGATAGTAATGTACTCCTTTTCTTTTCTGATGTTAGTTATTGTTACCTCTTTCTTTTTTTTTCTTAATCAGTTTGTCAATTTTATTGATCTTTTCAAATAACCTACTTTTGGTGTTTTTGGTTCTCTCTATTTTTTCTTTATTATTCTCTATTTCAATTTTTCCAGTCTAAACTTTGTGATTTCCTTGCTTCTGCTCATTTTGGGTTTTGTCTGCTCTTTTTTCTAGTCCTTCCAGTTTTGAATTAGTTCTCTGATTTGAAATATTTCTTTTTTTCTTAATGTAAGCTGTTTTGTGATCTATAAAATTCCCTCTCAGCACTGTCTTTGCTGCATCCTATAAGTTTTCATGTATTGTATTTTCATTTTCATTCCCTCATGGTATTTCTTAAATTCACTTTTGGTAATTCCTCAATAAACTATTGGTTGTTTAAGAGTATGTTGTTTGAAGAGAAATGCAGGAAGATGGTGGAGTAAGAAACTCCAGGATTCAGTCCTTCCACCAGAACTACTATTAAACAGGCAAGAAGGCAAGAACTTTCTGGAACAACTATTTGGGAACTGCAAAGGCCAGTAGAACACTGTACAGGATCCAGGGAATTGCAGGAGGAAGAGCTCTTTCTGTACTGCAGTTAACGGTGCACATTCTACACTCTCATGGCAGGCTGCCATGGTGTCTAGCCCCTGGATAGCTCATTTGTGACAGAAAGGGATGTAAAAATTCTCTTCCAAAAAATGAGGTGTGAGCATGACTGATCGCTGATCAAAGCTATGGATGGTTACTTTGGACTGCTGGGGTCCCAGCTATGAGGGCAGACATCATTCCAACCTGCCCTAGACAAAGGTGGTGGCAGAGAAGACATAGAGATGCAGTGCTTCCTCAGGGTTGTGAGAGACAAGTTCAAGCATTGCATTTTATGGGAAGATCAAGAAAATTCAGCTTTGGGGAGCGAGAAAAAAGCTTCTGGGGCCATCCTGACCTATCACCAAGGCTGTTTAGAGCCAGTCTGCACCACTTTCATGAGTCCCTTGACCTGCTTAAGTTGGGAAATACTGACTTGGGAAACTCCTCTCCAGCATGTTCCTCTTCCATGAATTTGCCCTCCAAGCAAAGGCAGCTTTAGACAACTAAAGAAGTATAAGAAATTATAGAGAGGAAAGCCTGGGGCAAAGATTTGCCTGCTTTATTCACATGAGAGGGATAAGCCTGTCTCTTGGGAAATAGAGGGGCATTCAAACTCCTGTAAACAAAGGAACTCCAAAGCAACTAACAAGAATAGGTCCAGGCCAGTTCTTCTGGCTTTCGAATGTTTGGGTGCCAATTGCTCTGAGTGCTGCTCCAAGGGAAGTTAGTGATTTTTGAAGTACTGTTAAAATTGTTCCCACTTATGTCAGGATGCCTGACAAAGCAAATGCCTCTAAGATAAAATCTTAACAATTAAAAAGAAACCCAAAAAGAAAAACTGATGATGAAGAAATGGAGTTGTCAGAGAAAGAGGTCAGAAACACAATGAAAAAAAAATTAAAAAACAATCAAGGATTAGATCTTCTGAAGTGACAGGAAAAACAAAGCATACTAATCTAAAACACGTAAAGATAGCATTCAACAGGAGAAAAACTTGGCAACCTCTTTCAAAGAGTAGCAAAGAGTATTTGCAAACCATGATGGAATTAAAAATAATAAAATTTTTGAGTAACTTTATTAAAGAAAATGAGCAAATCCAATATCATCTTAACTGCCTGAAGAAAAGATTGCTGCAACTGTGTGAAATGCTGAAAGTCCTTCCCAAAAAACTAAATGATTTAACTGGTGTGTCAATTCTACAGAAAATGGAAAGGGCTAATGAAGAAGGTCTGGCATTGCAGGAAGAAATAAATAAAATAGTGGAGATCACAGAGTCAATGACTGGGAATATTCAAAGCAAACTTCAGATTCTGGCAAGTGAGATGGAAGAAGAAGAGAAGAAGGTAAAACAGATGTTTCAAATGTATAGTAGAGGGGTACTCTCTCTTCTAGAACTTTCTCAAAATAGTCTCTGAGCACTAATACTTAAGAAAGAAATTTTTATGCTAATTCCAAAACAGAACACTCTTCTAAAGGACTTGGATGTTCTTTGTAATTCATCCCAGATGAAGGAAATAACTTTCAACAAAGAAGCCTATAGGAGACTGGATGCCTCTTACCAAGATTTTATATGAAAATTATTTCACATTTAATGTTTATGAATTTGTAAAACCATTATCCTTCAATGATACTTCAGAGGCTGAGGCTTCTTTGGGAATTATTGCACCTTAATAATTACATTCACTTTAAAATTAGCCAATACAGATTTACCGTAAGCATCTAGGATAGTCCTGGAGACTCTGTTTTGACTTCTGGCAAGCCTGGGAAATCACATTTATTATATTACTACAACTCTGGTTATTTGCCTGGAGCCATAAAATAAAAACAGCCACATCTGATAGTTAATAATGGCTGAATGGAGTTCATTTATTGCTTGGTGCAGATAAAATATGATGCTGTGAGTTAATAAATGTAAACCTACTTTGCTATCATTATTATCATTTACCTGATAGCTTGCAATTTATGGCTGGTTATCTAGATCTGGAGAAATCCCCAAATGCTTTTACTCTTTTATATAGCTCCCTAGTCTGTTTATGGAGTAGTTCAGATTTACCAGGTGCCTTTAACTGTGAAGGCAGCATCAACATTTTATTTCTTTGGTTGAACTAGTGAATAGACTTTGAATATTTATTTTCCACTGTGATCAAAGCATGCTTTTATTTCAGAAAACTATTAAAGAGGAACCCAAGCACAATTATTCTCTTTAGTGACCCCTTAAAACAAAGATTAAACAAAAATATTCCTTCTTTCTAAACTGTTTTTCTTCATTGTGATAAGCATATGAATATATGTGACTAAATTATCACTTAACTATGAGAAAAAATCATTTCTATCCAAGTACAGTCTTTTGTCTGGGTACTTTCATCTATTTGTGAAATAAAATAATGACAATTTTATTATTACCAAAAAAAAAAAAAAAAAGAATAGACCCAGGACAAGAAACAGGCCCAGAAAAGGCAGACAGAAACCTGCACTCACTCTGCCTTCACCTTAGGCAGAACTTCCTGCTAGGAAAGCTGAAACTCAAGAAAATATATGTCTGATTAGAAAATTAAGAAACATACATCTCAGAGAATAAATCCCAAAGTTAACATTTTAAAATATTAAAATGTGCAGTGCACAACAGAATAGAACAAGACAAACAGAGAAACAGGAAACTATGGTCTATCAAAGGAAGAGGTTAAAAATCTACAAATCAGCAACAAAGAACACAAGAAAGTGGTTATACTGAAAAAAAGACTTAAGAAAGAAACAACCTTAATATGTTCAAGGAGATGAAGGAAAATAAAGGGAAAGAACTAAAGGACTTGGATGTTCTTCATAATTCATCCCAGATGAAGGAATTAACTTTCAACAAAGAAGCCTATAGGAGACTATGATGAATGATAAATATGAGGGTCTAAGTAAAGAGATAGAAATATTTTCAAAAGAACCATACAGAACTACTGATGGTGAAGACCACAATAAGTGAAATGAAAAATTCCCAGGAGGGTTTCAACAAGAGATTGGAACTGGCAGAAGAATGAATCAGTGAACTTAATGGCAATGTGATTGAAATGGGTCAGACTAAGGAACAGAAAGAATAAAGAATTATGAAAAACAAGAATAGCCTAAGACACTTCTGGGACACCATCAAGCATATCAACATAAAGGAAGTTCTTCAGACTTAAAAGAAAGGACACTACACAGTGGTTCAAAGCAGATTAAAGAAATTAAGATGTCCAGAAAAGCTAAATATTTGTGTAATTATTAATGCCAGTATTATTGCATTGTACTGTTTCATACCCACTTCTTACTTCCTACAGGTATTAAAGTGCAAATGCATTAAAACTAATGATATAGGGAGCAAATGTGGCTCAAGTAGTTGAGCTCCCACCTCCCACATGGGAGGTCCCAGGTTCAGTTCCCAGTGCTTCCAGAAAAAAACAAAAGCAAAACAACAAGCAAAACAGATGATAAAATGAACTCAAGGAAGCCAATGTGGCTTGGTGTTTGAGTGCTGGCTTCCCACATACAAGATCCCTGAGTCAATCCCTGGTCCCCAGTACACACACACACACACACACACACAAATGATACAACCATGGTTTTGGACATACAATGTACAAATACATAAGTGGTAGCAAGTAAAAAAAAGTGGGAGCAGCAGAGGGGTATAGAAAAGTGTATGTGTATGCTATTGTGCTCAGGTTGGTATCAAATTAAATATGATTGATATGTTTAGGATGTTACATTTTAACCCCATGGAAACCACAAGAAAATATATGAAAAATATATCCATAGAGAAAAGAGAAGGCATTCACTATGGTACAACACAAAAATCAAATAAATATAAAGATATTAACAGAAGATTTGAGGAGCAAAAAAATGTATAAGTCTTACAAAGGCTAATAGCAAAATGGCAGAAAAAAGCCGTCTTCTCAGTAGTTACTTTAAATGCAAATGAATTAAACCCTCCCATCAAAAGACAGAGATTGGCAGAATGGATGAAAACAAATGACCCAACTCACCTTATATTCAAAGAAACAAGTATGTTGAAAGTGAAAAGATGAAAAAAAAAATGTACCAAAAGAGGGCTGGGGTAGTTATACCAATATCCAATAAAATAGACTTTAAGTTAAAATCAATTATAAGGGACAAAGAAAGTCATTATGTAATGATAAAGATGTCAATTCAAAAGAAAGATGTAACAATTATAAATATATATATGCACCTAACAGCACAGTTCCCAAATATATGAAGCAAATACTGACAGATTTGAAGGGAGAAATTGATGGTTCTACATTAGTAATAGGACACTTTAATAACCACTTTTAAAATGGATATTAAATATAGTCAGAAGATCAAAAAAAAAATATAGGACTTTGACAATAGTCTAAACCAACTAGACTTAACACATACATAAACTTCACCCAACAACAACAGAATATACATTCTTCTTGATGCACATAGATCATTCTCCAGGATAAACAATATTTAAGTCACAAAACAAGTCTCAATAAATTCAAAAATATTATATATCACACAATGTATCTTCTCCACCTACAACAGAATGAAGCCAGAAATCAATATCAGAGGGAGAAAAGAAAATTTTAAAATATGTGGCAATTCAACAGCATATTCTTAAACAATCAATCACCAAAAGAGTAAATCAAAAGAGAAATTAGGAAGTATCTTGAGGCAAGTATCTTGAGGCAAGTGAAAAATGAAAATGCAACATGCCAAAACTTATGAGATGCAGGAAAGGCTATGCTGAGAGGCAAATTTATAATGCTTAATGCTTACTTTAATAAAGAAGAGGAAGAAAAAGAAAGATTTCAAACCAGAGACTTAACCTCAAAACTGGAAGAAGTATTAAAAGAAGAGCAATCCAAGCACAAAGCAAGCAGAAGGACAGAACTAACAAAGATTAGAGTGGAGATAAATGAAATAGAGATTAAAAAAAACAACAACAACAATAGAGGGTATAAACTAATCAAAAAGTTGGTTCTTCGAAAAGATCAGTAAAATTGACAAATCTTTAGATAGACTAATATAACAAAAAAGGGCAAATAGAAACAATGAAAATCAGAAATAAAAACGAAGACATTAAGACTGACCCAGCTTATAAAACTGACCCAGCTTATAAAAAGGAATATAAGAGGATAGTATGAAACAGCTGCTTACCAATAAGTTAGATAACTTAGATGAAATGAACAAATTCTTAGAAATACAAAAACTGTCTACATTGACTTAAGAAGATATAGAAGATCTCACCAAAGCAAACACTGGTAAAGAGATTGGATCAGTAATGAAAAACATCCAAACAATGGAAAGCCCAGACCAGGAAGTTTCAGTGGGGAATTTTACCAAACATCCCTAGAAGACATAATCCCAATTCTACTCAAACACTTACAAAAAATTTAAGAGGAAGGATCACTCCCTAATTATTTCTTTTAAGCAAAAATCACCCTTATAACAAAGCCAAATAAAGATACCACCACAAGAAATATTACAGACCAATAATTGTTATGAATATATATGCACAAAACCTCAACAAAATAGTAGCAAACTGAGTGTAATAGCAAATTGAAATAATCATACACCAGGATTAAGTGGCATATACCCTGGTATGCAAGGATGGCTTAACATAAAAAGTCAATTAATGAAATACACCACATTAACAGAAGCATGCCTCCTTGAAAAAAACATTTAGAAACCAGAAATAGCAGAAAACTTCCTCAACAAGATGAAGCGTATATAGAAAAACCCACAGCTAACAATCTACTTAATGTTGAAAGCCTGAAAGCTTTCCCACTAAGATTAGAAAGAACACAAGATTATCCACTGTCACCACTGTTATTCATCACTGTACTGGAATTTCTTGCCAGAGAAATTAGGAAAGAAAAAGAAATAAAGGACATCCAAATTGGATAGGAGGAAGTAAAGCCATCCCAAATTGCAACTGACATGAACCTATATACAGAAAATCCTAAAAGAAAAAAAAAAATCCATATCAAAGCACAGAGCTAATAAATAAATTCAGCAAAGTGATGGAGTACTCAATCAACACCCAAAATTCAGCATTCTTTATATACACAAGTAATGAACAATAGAAGAAATCAAGAATAAAAATCCATTTACAGTAGCAACTAAAAGAATCAAATATCTATGGATAAATCTAACCAATGATATAAAGGACTTGTATACAGAAAACTAAAAAAACTCCATTAAACTAACTCAGAGAAGACCTAAATAAATGGATGGACATCCTGAGTCATGGATTGGAAGACTAAATATTGCAAGGTGTCAGTCACAGCCAAGTGATTTATGGATTCAATGCAATCCCAATAAAAATTCTAAAAACCTTCTTTGCAGAGATGGAAAAGCCAATCATCAAATTCATATGGGAAAGTAAGGGATCCCAAATAGTCAAAGCCCTTTTGAAATGGAAGAATGACGTTGGAGGACTCACACTTCCAATCTTAAAATTTAATACAAAGCCACAGTAATTAAAACAGCATGATAATAGCACAGGCAAGACATACAGACCAAAGGAATAGAATTAAGACCTCAGAAATCAACCCTCACATTATGGCCAACTGATTTGTTAAATATATTTTTAAATTAAAGTTGTGAACTTACAAAATAATCATGCATGTGTGTGGAATACAATAACCTCCACAAACACACTAAATTTTTGTGGAACATTTGTTACATATTATGAGATAATATCGTCAGACCATTACCACTAAATATGGTCTATAGCATACATTTGGTATATTTTTTTCCATAATCTCAATTATTAATACAGTACATCTCTGGCATTGATGCAAGAATATTATAGAATTGCTATTGACTATTGTCCATATGTTAAATTAATTTTATTTTTTCCCATGCTTCTCCACATTCTTCTTGCAATAGAGTACTTTTACATTTGTTCTAGTTCATAGAAGAATATTCTTGTATTTGTACTATCAATCACAATTCTCATCCGCCTCTGGTCTCACTATGTTATTTAGTCCCTAGATTATTCTCTAGCTTTCTTTCAATTGACATCTTCATCCCTAGACTATGCTTTTCAGCCACAATCTCATTTATAAACCAGCTGTGTTAGTTCTACACACTTTAATGTGTTACCATCAACTCTATTCATTTCCATACTTTTATAGTCAAATTAAAACTTTTACATGCATTAAGCATCAGTACTCCTTATCAGCCCTCCTCTTATCTCTTAATAACCTAAACTCTAGGTTTTAACTCCGTGCATTTATTTTTCATATTTAGTTCATATTAGTGAGACCATGCAATATTTTTCATTTTGTTTTTGGTTTATTTCACTTAGCCTAATGTCTTCAAGGTTCATCCATGATATCATATGTGTCCCAATTTCTTTTCTTCTTACAACAGCATAGTATTTCATCATATGTATATGTATAAACCACATTTTGTTTATCCATTCATCAATTGATGAACACTTGGGTTGTTTCCATCTTTTGCCAATTGTGAATAATGCCGCTATAAACATCAGTGTGCAAATATCTGTTTGTGCCACAGTTTTCAGGTATTTTGGATATATTTCTAATAGAGGAATTGCTGGATCATATGGCAGTTCTATATTTAGCTTCCTGAGGAATCACCAAACTGTCTTCCACAGAGGCTGCACCATTTTACATTCCCACCAACAGTGAAAGAGTGTTCCTATTTCTCCACATTCTCTCCAGCACTTATTGTTTTCTGTTCTTTTAATAATGGCCATTCTATGGAGTATGAGATGATATGTCATTGCCATTTTAATTTGCATTTCCCTAAAGCTACTGATATTGAACATTTTATCATGTGCTTTTTTTGTCATTTGTATTTCCTTTTTGGAGAAATGTCTATTTAAGACTTTTGACCATTTTTAAATTGGATTGCTTGTTCTTTTATTTTTGAGTTATATTCTCTCTTTATATAGAAAGGAAATCAAACCCTTATTAGATACGTGAGTGCCAAATATTTTCTCCCATTGAGTGGGCTGCCTTTTTACCTTCTTGACTATGTCCCTTGAATCACACAAGTGTTTAAGTTTGAGGAGGTACCATTTATCCATGTTTTCTTCAATTACTCCTACTTTAGATGTAAGATTTAAAAATACACTATCTGACACCAGGGCTTGAGGGTGTTGCCCTACATTTTCTTCTAGGAGTTTTATGATTCTAGCTTTTATGTTTAGATTTTTGATCCATTTTGAGTTAATTTTTGTATAAGGTGTGAGATAGGGGTCCTCTTTCTTTCTTTTGACTATGGATATCCAGTTCTCCCAGCACCATTTGTTGAATAGACTGTTCTGCCCCAGCTGGATGGATTTGACAGCCTTGTCAAAAATCACTGGAACATAGATGTGTCTGTTTTTGAGCCATCAATTTAGTTTCATTTGTCTATGTGTCCAGCTTTATGCCAGTATCTTGCTGTTTTTACCACTGTAGTCAGGTAATATGATTTAAAGTCTGGAAGTGAGAGTCCTCCAACTTTGTAAGATGTTTCTCTTCTTTTGTAAGCTATTCTCGCTATTTAGGGCCACTTACCCTTCCAAATAAATTGGATAGTTGCATTTTCCATTCCTTTAAAAATTCTGGGGGAATTATTATGAGGATTGCATTGAATTTGTATATTAATTTGGGTAGAATTGACATCTTAATTATATTTAGTATTCTTATCCAGAGCACAGAAGTTTCTTCCATTTATTTAGGTCACTTAAAAATTTCTTTTAGCAGTGCATTGTAGCTTTCTGAATATAAGTGTTTTATATCATTGATTAAGTTTATTCCTAAATATTTTATTCTTTTAGTTGCTATTGTAAATGGAATTTTTTTCCTGATTTCCTTCTCAGATTGCTCATTACTAGTATAAAAACACTACAATTTTTCACATTAATTTTATATCCTTCCACTCTGCTGAAATTCTTTATTAGCTCTAGCAACTTTGTTGTAGTTTTTTGGGACTAACTAGTTATAGGATCATATCTTCTGTGAATAGCAAAAGTTTCACTACTTCCTTTCTGATTTGGATGCCTTTAATTTCTTTTACTTTCATTATTGCTCTAGCTAGAACCTCTAGCACTATATTGAACAATGGTGGTGACAATAGGCATCTTTGTCTTGTTCCCAATGAAAACAGGAAATTTTCAGTCTTTCACCATTGAGTATAATGTTAGCTGTGGGTTTTTCATATATGGCCTTTAACATGTTGAGAAAGTTTTCTTCAATTCCTATCTTTTGTAGTGTTTTTATCAAGAAAGGATACTGTGTTTTGTCAAATGCCTTCTCTGCATCAATCAATAGGATCATTTGATTTTTCTTCTTACATTTATTGTGGTATATTATGCTGATTGATTTTCTTGTGTTGCACTACCCTTGCATGCTTCATATAAAACCCACTTGATCATGATGAATAATTTTTTTAATGTGCTGTTGGATTTGATTAGCAAGTATTTTGTTGAGGGTCTTTACATCTGTATTCATAAGGAAAATGGGTCCATAATTTTCTTTCTTTTTTTTTTT